>LBNU01036738.1:21868-38665 GCA_014162995.1 Artemisia annua | reverse complement strand
AACAACAACACATCAATTAACCAATAATTAATAGTTAGGTTTCATTAGATCTAAGCAAACACAAGTGAATTTAGCTACACATGTTAATTAAAAGAAGAGCAAAAGATATAATCAACCAACACATAGACATATTGATTTAATTAAAGTGAAGACTTATCTTTAATTAAGCATGAGGGTTCCACGGGTTGGAAACCCTAAAAAGTACAGAAAATTCGTCTAGGGTTTGGTGCCAAAAGTTCTCCACAAAGTTCCACACTTAATGAATGAAAAATAGAAAACTATATATAGATTTTACATTCTGACGGCGTCAGGTTATAGAGGCTGACGCCGTCAGCTCGTCGCCATTAGGTTTCTCGGATGGCCTAGATCCACTTATGACGCCGTTACTCTCTATTCCTCTCTGGGCCGTCACTCTTTAACTCATAACCTGACGGCCTACAACTTCTAACACCTGACGGCGTCAGGTGTTAATTTCCAAAATCTTTCTGGCCCGTCATTTGATAATTGGTTTCCACTCTTTTGTCAAGGCTTGCTGACGGCGTCACTTTGTGACTCTGACGCCGTCAGGTTGTAATTTCTGCTTCTTTTGAGACTTTGTCGTTTTCTTCACTTTTATGCTCNCTTCTGACGCCGTTACTCTCTATTCCTCTCTGGGCCGTCACTCTTTAACTCATAACCTGACGGCCTACAACTTCTAACACCTGACGGCGTCAGGTGTTAATTTCCAAAATCTTTCTGGCCCGTCATTTGATAATTGGTTTCCACTCTTTTGTCAAGGCTTGCTGACGGCGTCACCTTGTGACTCTGACGCCGTCAGGTTGTAATTTCTGCTTCTTTTGAGACTTTGTCGTTTTCTTCACTTTTATGCTCCAAAAACGTCTAAATATGCATGTTTTCCAGAATTCTTCTCAAAAGTACCTAAAATGACAAAAGGAACGATTTAGGGCAATATTTGATCACATTTATACGAATTAGGGATTAAATGACCCCCTAAAAGCGTAACATTTTTCGTCTCATCACTCAGTTTGATACATAGATTGATAGGGAAACCACCAAATATGTCTCCACTTTGCCTATTGAAAGACAAAGAGAATTGGATGCTGCTGCTCCAGATTTCAATGAGGCTGATTGGATGCATATTGGAGCACAAGTTGCTGCTAACTCTACACTTGCTAAGGACCTCCTAGGGGTTGATCCTACAGATGAGGACTTTGCTCCTAAGATGGTTGCTTTAATGAGGCAAAGAAACAAGGCTGAGGATGAGAAGAAAGCAAAGGCTAAAAGGGATAGGCCTCCTACTCAAGCACAGCAGAGAAAGCAAATGAGAGAGTTTGTAAAGAATATGAGTGGTGCTGTCTATAATACTGGGTGGAGTAAGGTTCAGGTTTGGTCTATGTCAGATGAACAGCTTATTAGACATTATAACAGGATTGCGACTAATCTTTAGCAATCTGGCATTCATGTTCCTCATAAGACTCTACCAAGCCATATCTATTCTTTAGAGGAACCCTCTGCTAAAAGGCTTAATACTTGTGCTTCTGCTGATGATTCTACTGTTGTCCCACCTACAACCATTTCTGCTGGTGACCCCATTCCTGTTGATGGTTCTGTAGCTGCTGACAAAGATTTAGTTTCCCCTGATAATGTTCCTGCTGATCAGGAGTCTGCTGTGCCCATTCCTACTGCTTCTGTTCCTGCTGTTGCAGATTCTTCTAGATCTATAGATAAAGGGAAAGCTCCTATGGTGGAAGAGGTCCCTGCTCCTAAGCAAAGAACTAAGAGGCAAATAGAGGAAGACAGGTTGGGTGAAGAGGCTGCAAAAAGGTTCAATACTGATCAACAAGCTGAAATTGCAAGAATTCATGAGGCTAAGATCAGGCAAGTAGAACATGAAGCTATAGTAGCTAAGCAAGCCAGAATGGAGAGAGATGCTTCTCTGGCACACCCTGTCTCTATTCAAAGACAACCAGAGTTGGATTCTGTTAATATTCCATCAACCACACCCAATCCTGCTGTTGCTTCTGATTTACCTCCACAAGAACCACCCTCTCCTCCTACTATAGCCATTTATACTCCAGGAAGAAGAAAGAAAAGTATGGCTAGAAAGAGAGGCTCTTCTAAGCATCTTGATTTAGAGGATGAGGATAGTTCTTTCATTGAAGAAGTCTTTGCTGATGATCCTACTGATGATGAACCAGTTATGTGGCATCCATTGGTGAAATGGGAATTGACCTCTGTACCTACAGGCCAAGTGAATACTATACATAGGCTAGATGGGTCCTACAAACACTTCACCTTTCTGCAAGAAATTCTCCATTTAGTGAATAGGCAGGATTTGATCAAGCTCTATAGCCAGGTGTCTGAATACTATAAAACTCATACTCCTGAAGGTGCTGGGTTGTTCTTGTTAGGAGGGCTTGATGTGCTCTTTGATTCAGTCTATCACACTGGTAAAGGTTTTGGTATTTGGGAGAATTTTCAAACATGGAAAGTTTATGGGTGGAAGTATTATCCTCTGCCCCATGTTCATGTGTTGGAGACTATGGTATGTGCTTATTCACATACCTTTTATTCACCATTATTAGACTATTTTGGACCAAAAACCAACGGACAAAGCCAAAGATATCGTGTTTTTGTGTTTATGACTGTGCAGGTATGGATATTGCTAAAACATCACAAAAAGCAACCTAAAAGCCCAAAAAGAACACGAGATGTGGANTTGGTTTTGCTTAATATTGAGTCTAGATAAGTTTTCATTAAGTTTTTATAAAAATTTCACGTAAAAAATGTTTCGTACCTCTTAAACCCCAAAATAGCGAGTTTTGTGTATTTTTTCCTTCTAGCGAGTATGTTCCTCAAAGTTACCCAGCGAGTATGCTTTTGTGATAGCGAGTATTATACTTGGCTATCTAGCGAGTTTGGTCCATAAGACCTAGCGAGTTTCTTTCTTTAGTTCCCTAGCGAGTTTCTTTCTTTTAATTCTTAGCGAGTTCGATTGTTTTGTAGCGAGTTTGGCATAGGTTAGCGAGTTTGTTTTTTCTTTTGAGTCTAGCGAGTTTAATTTTTAGTTCTTAGCGAGTTTGTATTTTAGGTCTAGCGAGTTTGGATTTATTTTTAATGCATAGCGAGTAAGAGTTCAAGTTACATAGCGAGTTTGGTTTATTAAGTCATAGCGAGTTTCATCTTTATTTTACGTAGCGAGTATTAAGTTTTTGTTAACTTTAGTTTTCGAGTCTTAGTCTTTTATTGTCGTGTCTTGTTTATTTCTTGAGCCGAGCTAGGCTTATTTGCACTCCATCGTTCATCGAGTGGAGTTTACTTTTATTAATTTCCTACCGTTACTCTGTCGAATCTTCTTTTAAACTTTTTAACTTAGTTTAATTTTCCTTTCGATAATTAAAATACAAATCAACAAAAACATTTTCTTTATTTCTTTCTTTCTTAGTTTAAACTTTTATTCCTTTTAAGCTTTACTTAGTTTCATATTTTCTATTCTAGTTAAATTTATTTCTTATCATCTCGTACCTTATTTCATTTAACTTTTATGCAAACCTTTTGTAGTTTAACTAAACCAAAATCACATCTTTTAAACCATTCATCTCACATAACTCACGACTTGAGTGACTAGATCAATTTCAACGCTCGTTGGGACAACGATACCCGTGGTTTACAAGCTTGCTTGCTAGACTTTAACGTATCAATTTTTGGCGCCGCTGCCGGGGAGCGGTTGATTAAGATTAAGTCATTCGTCGTTCGAGACTTGTGTTTTGAAGAACCTTCTTTTAGAAGTTAACGCTTTTCTTAAACATAAAAACAACTAAAAATTATAAAACCTATAAAAACCAAAAATATTTTATCTTTTCTTTTATAAACTTATAAAAACCAAAAAGATTTTCCTTTCTACTTTATTTTTCACTTTGATTTGTATGATCACTCGCTCCAAGTCTAACTTGAACGAGCAACCCTCTTCTTCTACAGTGCCTTCTAACCGCAGTCGTCGTAGACGAAAACAAAGGATCGTACCCGAGTTACATCCTAACGTTGAAGAGATGAACAATAACGTCCATCAAAATGAGGAACCTCCGGTGGGACCTCAACCTCCTGCAGATCTCCGAACAATGGAAGAGTTGTGTACTCCAACCATGTATGGGCGAGGTAGCTCGATTGCACCTTTGGGAATCGATGCTGCAGATTTTGGACTCAAACACCATATGATCCAACAAGTCCAAAATTTCTGCCAATTTCACGGTTTACCCGATGAGGACGCGAACAAACATCTTGATAAATTCTTAACCGTCACTCAAAGTATGAAACAAAATGGTGTCACTGATGATTCTCTTCGCCTCTACCTTTTCCTATATTCACTAACTCACCATGCTACCAACTGGTTTGACCGACTCCCAAAGAATTCAATTCACACCTTCGATTAAATGGTTTCAAAGTTCTTAGCCAAATACTTTCCACCGTCGATGGTGACCAAGCTAAGAAACGACATATGCAATTTCCATCAACGTCCAGATGAAACCTTGTTCGAAGCTTGGGAACGATACAAGCTTGCTATTGATCGATGTCCGAATCACAACATGTTACTTGTCACAATCATTGATACGTTCTATAATGGGCTGAATTTACGACATCGTGACACGATTAATGCAGCAGCTGGAGGAACTTTCATGAAAAGACGGCCTGAAGAATGTTGGGATCTCATCGAAAATATGACTGCTCACCATAATTATTGGGATTCTACTGCTGAACGAGAGTCAATCAGATCTACCACGACTTCTAATCCTGAAATCGCCGCTCTTAACGAAAAATTTGATGCATTTATTGCAAATTTTAACAACAATCGTCAAACCGTCAACGCAGTTAGCCAAAGTTGCGAAACTTGTGGTGGTCCCCATTCATACCACGAATGTCCAACAACCGGTTCTTTCGCTCAAGAGAATGTGTACGCTGCTAACATGGGTGGTAACCGATACCAACCCCAAGGAGACCGCAATCTCCTCAGCTACCGTTCCACCAACTTTCTTGCACCAGCACCAGGTTTTAATAATCCGCCACCAAACCAAAATGTGCAAAGTCATGCTAATCAAGTCAATCAAAATCAGAATCGTGCATATCAAGGTTTTCAAAATCAAACTCAAGGTTTTTACCAAAACAAGAATTTTCAAAGTAATCATGGAAATTTTGGAAATCAAGGCGCTAATTATGGGAATAATAATCAAGGAAATAATAATTTTCAAAATCAAGGTCAAGGTTTTATCAACAATGCCCGTGGGCAAGCTTTTAATCAGAATCAAGGAGTCGTGCAAAGTCAATCAACCACGGATGCTTTGTTAGAAGAATTATTTCGTCAAAATCAAAACAATCAAACCATGTTGCAAAGTCAGCAGCAAAAACAAGATGAAATAAATCATGCTATGCTTAATCATATTACTGAATTGAACAAGCGTTTAAATGAGCGACCCTCGAGTTCGGGTACCACTTCTCTACCTAGCAACACGATCGCTAACCCGAGGGGCGATGTCAAGGCGATCACAACACGCAGTGGCGTTTCTTACAAAGAGCCAACGGTTCCAACTACCTCTTATACTCCTCCTCCAAAGGTAGTAGACCGTGCAACAGAGGTGACAACGGATACGAGAATTCCTATTCACCAAGGAAGGACCGAAAATATCCAACCTCCGGTGGTTCAATCATCAAATGAAAATGCTAATGTTTCAAAAGGAAAAGAGAAAAATGTTTTTGAACAAGATGAACCAGTTAAAACAAGTCTTCCATATCCTTTTCGTCTTAATGAGCAAAAACATCAAGATAAAAATGACATAATGAAGGAAAAGTTCTTTAAGATGTTTCAAGACATTCGCTTTGATTTGAGTCTTGCTGATGCTGTTGTGTTAATGCCAAAGTTTTCATCAATGCTTAAAAACTTGTTAAATAATAAGGATAAATTGTATGAAATGTCGACTACACCTTTGAATGCGAATTGCTCGGCAGTTCTCCTTAAAAAGCTTCCCGAAAAGCTTGAAGACCCCGGCAAGTTCTTAATTCCATGCAATTTTCCCGGAATGGTTCAATGTTTCGCCTTAGCCGATTTAGGTGCTAGCATTAGCCTCATGCCGTTTTCCGTTTGGCAGAAGTTGTCGTTACCCCCTTTGACTCCGACACGCATGACTCTCGAGCTTGCCGACCGTTCTACCTCTCGTCCTAAAGGCATAGCCGAAGATGTCATCGTCAATGTGGGAAAATTTCACTTTCCGGCTGATTTTGTTGTCGTCGATTTTGATCCCGATCCAAGGGTTCCTCTCATTCTAGGACGAGGTTTCCTAAAGACGGGCCGTGCTTTGATTGATGTGTACGATGAAGAAATTACCTTGCGAGATGGTCACGAAGCCGTTACGTTTAATTTGGATCAAACAGCAAGATATTCTTCCACCGATGAGCCCATGACCATAAGCAAAATCGATATCCTTGATGAAGTTGATGAACTTTCTGAAGAGTATTCCCAAGAGATACTCGGATTTTCAAGTGGCAATCCCACTTCTTCTTCCTCTACCCCTTCAAATAATTCTACCCCTTCACCCTCTATTGATGATTCTTCACCTACCTCTCAACCCATAATTGCCGACTCTTTCCCTTCCTTCACTCCATTTGAAGGAGGTGACTTCCTCTTTTTGGAAGAAGTCGATGAATTTTTCTCCATAGATACATCTTCATTTGTTGGCGATGATGATGATTCTTATTATGATCCGGAGGGAGACATTCTTATGCTTGAACAACTTTTGAATGAAGATCCTTTTTCACCTCTCCCTCCGAAGAAACTCTTTGTTGAAGAAGTCAAAAAGGTCGAGCCATCTGAAGAAAAACTTCCAAAACTCGAGCTTAAAGAATTGCCTCCTCATCTTGAATATGCATTCTTGGAAGGAACCGACAAACTTCCCGTCATTATCTCTAAACACCTTCAAGATGAGGAGAAGAACCGTCTCGTCGACATGCTCAAAAAGCACAAAGATGCCATCGCATGGCGTATTTCCGACATCAAGGGCATAGACCCTCTTTTTTGCACCCACAAGATTTTACTTGAAAACGATGCTAAGCCGTCCATCCAACAACAAAGACGGGTTAACCCAAAAATCCATGAAGTCATCAAGAATGAAGTAATCAAATTACTCGACGCTGGGATGATTTACCCAATTTCTGATAGCTCATGGGTTAGCCCGGTTCATTGTGTGCCAAAGAAGGGTGGAATGACTGTCGTGACGAATGATGATGATGAGCTTATTCCCACACGTCTCGTAACCGGTTGGAGAGTGTGCATCGATTATCGAAAGCTCAATGAAGCAACTCGAAAGGACCATTTTCCGCTTCCTTTCATGGATCAAATGATTGAACGACTTGAAGGAAATGAGTTTTACTGTTTTCTTGATGGTTTTTCTGGCTATTTTCAAATTCCCATAGATCCTTCCGATCAAGAGAAAACCACTTTTACTTGTCCCTACGGAAATTTTGCCTATCGACGTATGCCCTTCGGCTTATGCAATGCCCCAGGCATGTTCCAGAGATGTATGACCGCCATTCCTTCACTCCATTTGAAGGAGGTGATTTCCTCCTCTTGGAAGAAGTCGATGAATTTTTATCCGTTGATACATCTTCATTCGTTGGCGAGGATGATGATTCTTATTATGATCCGGAGGGAGACATTCTTTTGCTTGAACAACTTTTGAATGAAGATCCATTTTCACCTCTCCCTCCAAAGAAACTTATTGTTGAAGAAGTCAAACAGGTCGAACCATCTGAAGAAAAACTTCCAAAACTTGAGCTTAAAGAATTGCCTCCTCATCTTGAATACGCTTTTTTAGAAGGAACCGACAAACTTCCCGTCATTATTTCCAAACACCTACAAGATGAGGAGAAGAAACGTCTCGTCGACATGCTCAAAAAGCACAAAGATGCCATCGCATGGCGTATTTCCGACATCAAGGGCATAGACCCTCGTTTTTGCACCCATAAGATTTTACTTGAAAAGGATGCTAAGCCGTCCATCCAACAACAAAGACGAGTTAACCCAAAAATTCATGATGTAATCAAGAATGAAGTAATCAAATTACTCGACGCTGGGATGATTTACCCAATTTCTGATAGCTCATGGGTTAGCCCGGTCCATTGTGTGCCAAAGAAGGGTGGAATGACTGTTGTTACGAATGATGATGATGAGCTTATTCCAACGCGTCTCGTAACCGGTTGGAGAGTGTGCATCGACTATCGAAAGCTAAATGAAGCAACTTGAAAAGACCATTTTCCTCTTTCTTTCATGGATCAAATGATTGAACGACTTGCAGGAAATGAGTTTTATTGTTTTCTTGATGGTTTTTCTGGCTATTTTCAAATTCCCATTGATCCTCCCGATCAAGAGAAAACCACTTTTACTTGTCCCTACGGAACTTTTGCCTATAGATGTATGCCCTTTGGCTTATGCAATGCTCCAGGCACGTTCCAGAGATGTATGACCGCCATTTTTCAAAACATGATCGGGAAGACAATGGAGGTTTTTATGGATGATTTTTCTGTGTATGGTGATTTACTGACTCATCAGTGTATGAGAGCAACTTCACAAGCTTACCAAAAGCTCAATTCTTGAGCTTAGCTTGTAATTTTTGGTTCTGTGAGAAGCTAACCAACCATTCTCCATAGTTCTAGGCTTGTGATTCATTTCCAAGCTGGTATACTAGGGCTGCTACTAGCTTGTACTTTGTCCTATTTCTGTGTACAAAACAGTCTCAAAGTGCTTATTTGGTTGCTTATTGCTTATCAGTGGTGTTATTTTGCATGTTTTAGCTTCTTTCCAGTGCATATAAGTTGTTTATAGAATATTTCATCCTTGGTTCAGTCCTTTGTGCTTATTAAGTGCTTTTTCACATTTTCATTTTCATTTTATCAATCTGTCAACAAAATTAGTGTCCAAAGTGCTTAATTTTGAGTTTCATAAAAAGTGTTTTCACAAAAGTTTCATATTTTTAGTATATAAACATCTGTCAAAAAGAAAAATCACAAATTCATCACTTTTAATAAAGTGATAGCTTCTATTTAAGTCATTTGGCTTATTGTTCAGCTTTTTCAAAAAACAATTTTCATTTTTATAATTTTCATAAGTTCCTGGTCACTTGCAGTATTTATAATGATTTTCTTAGATTTTTATATGTTAATTTAGTATTTATTATAATTAATAATAGTTAAATTAGTTTTAATTAAAAAACAAAAAAGAAAATCATTTACTGTTTATTTTTAATCACTAGTATCTTTTTATAATTTTTCTCGTTCTTATTAATTATAAAGTATTTTTAGAAATTAGTTTCAGAGTTTTTACTGTTCATTTACTATTATTCTCATTTAAATTAGTTTAAATAGCTTTTAATTAGTAATTAAGTAAATAATTAATAAAATAGTGTAATAATAGTTTTTATAAACTTTTTATAATTTTTTAAGGTTCCTGTATTAGTTAATTAGTTATATAAAATATTTCATAATTTCCTAAGTCATTTTTAGTATTATTTGTAATTTAAATTAGTTAAATTAGTTAAATTAATATAATTAGTAATTAATTAGTATTAAACCCACAAAAAGACAAAAATACATATTTTCAATTTTTACTTTCTCTTAAGTTATTTTAAAGGTTCAGAAATTAATTTTGCAATTTTCTAGTTTAAATTTGTAACATTAATCAATTTTAGTATTAACTTTAATTAGTTTTTATTAAGTTTTAAATAGTTTTATTAAATGATTATTATTTAAATAATAAAATAATCAAAAAAATGATTTTCTTTTTAATTTAATTTTCTTTTCATCTTAAGTTTGTAAAGTTGCATTTTCACCTCCTGTAGTTTGTTTTTGTTCAATTCCCACTTTTTGAGTACGCATTTAGGTTTTTAGGATTATTTGCATATCTGTGTTTGTTAATACTGTTCCATTATCATTCTAAGCAATCATTAGTGTAAAATCAAATCAAAATATTTATCTGGTTACTATTCCTGAATCACTCATTCCTAAAACGTTTCAAAAACACAATTTCAATCTCGTTGGGACTTAACGACCCGTGAGTACACTGTGCTTTCAACGGATCATAAATTGATCTCTCCTATCTCAGATTTGACTTGTTGACCACACCTGGTTAACTGGTTAGTTTGGGAGGAGTCATGTATGCAATATGGTAACCCAAGAAGGGTCTAGAAACCCTCCTTGGGCTAGTATTTGGCTGAGCATGGGTTGGGGAGACCCAAACCCTAACTTGTTCCCAAAGTTTGCATTCCACTATAAATACAAACACAAGGGTTATTTGTTTTCTCACCTTTTGTGCACACACATAACCCTAAAGTGTTTTCTCTTCCTTGCTTCCAAAACCAATCGTACACCCTAAGGAATTAGGGTTTCGATTTTTTGTTTGCTAAAAACAATTTCTTGTGTGATTTACTTGCATAACCTTAATACGATTTAGTTTGTGTGTACAAGAACGAGGTAACAACACACTATTGTTGTTATCAAGAGATCGATAAACAAAACGGTAAGGGGTTTATCATAGATCTATTGTTCTTCTAAGTTCAAGAATCAAGATTTGCATACGGTACATTTTCATTATGATTTAGTTAACTTTTATGTGTTATACAAAGATCCTTGCTTCCGCGTATGTGTTACTTTGTAACTAGTTATAATATATGATAGTCATGTATAATAAATTATAACAGTGGCATCACGAGCCATGTATAACATGTAATTGCTTACTAAAACCATAAAAAACGTATCTTTAATTGTTTTAGATACACATGTTATTGTTTTCTAGGGTTTTCTTTTTTTTTAAGAAAAATAAAAACCCTAACCCTAATTTAAGGGGGGTCGATTTCTATAAAACCCTAATTAGGGTTTGGTTTAATCAATTAAGATTAATTAATTGGTTAGAAACCCTAGGTTTGTAACATGTTTATGTGAACTATGTGGTAATTGTTATGCATGAATCCATGACGAAACATGCATGTTAGTCATGGATTGTTTAATTGTTTTAATTGCAAGTATATGTTCCACATCTTAATTATTAGATAGATCTAAAATTGGGGAAGACCCCAAGTATAATTAAAATCAATTTACTTGTTATGTGGTGTATTAATTAACTCTAGCTTACGCAATCGATTATTCGATGGATGCGGCTCACTTGTGCAAAGTGAAAGCTTTAGTTAATTATACACATTATAAACCTAGAATTGATTTAATTAGGGTTTATCTAATTAAGTATGCATGTGGCTAATTGTTTTATCTTTTTATTATTTATTAGTTGTTTATTTGTTTTCTTTTAAATTACTTGTCTATGTGTTATGTGTTTATCAAAGTTGTAAGCAATAACAAGAGTAATTTTTGAAAAGAAAATTAATTGGACTAATAATGGTGAAACATAATAATTATTAAGAACTTTACAATACGAAATCTTATGTGTCATACTTAGGGGTTGGCCTTACATGCCGTAATGGGTTAAATGCATCCTCGCGACGAGATTTGTATTATAATAGTTTTTAATATGTTTTAAGATGAAAGTTATAAACTTTGTGTTTGATTGATTTTTTGTACATATGGTCTTGTACGTAAGTCTTTTTTAGCTAATTCATAGTAATGGAAATAAGGTTTGGAAAGAGCCTAGAGTCTACCTTTGGTTTCCATGCACTTATGAGTTCGTTAAAGACGTCTTACTTACATCACCATTGGATGTACAATATCATCTTAAGGGTGATTTACCTCAATTCCACTTCGGTGGATGATAATTGATGGTTCTTCTCTAATTGGTGAACCCAATACCTCAAACAAAAGCTTTTAACTTTATCTTGCGAATTGGAAATAAAAATTGTTTTGTAAAACCTAATGTTATAAAGATGAGTGCATGCATCTTTATACATGTTTTTGATTATCACATCAAATTTAATACCCTAAAATTTAAGTTACATGCCATCTAACTATAAGGGACACTTGGAGTTTTTCTTTGGTATGCGTGAGACCTAGGCCAAAGATTAATGACAAGGCAAATTTCCGAGTGAGCTTGAGACCTCACATGGATAATTTGCAGTTTCTAAGTTAGACGACTTAATTAAGTTGATGCGTGAGACCTAGAACTTAAGGCATGAGATGGGATGAAACATGCTTACATGGCAAGTTGATGAATCAACTTGAAGTAAATCCCATAAATCATCTAGGAATTGGAAAACTTGTTTGCCAATTATTGTACGACAGATTACCATCTTTTGTACTTTCACTATTAGCAGATCAACTGATGTAGTGAAATTATGAAAAGTTGGATCCTAGGTTTTCAAGAAACTAAGGTGGTTATATGTATATATCCATGGGTATTATGTTTACTTGAAAATATTTTCATTATCGAAAATACTAATGTTTGAACTTTTTCTGTAGAAATGGCTCAACCCGATAACTCCGTGTTTGCTGCTTTCAAGGGTCACCTTGAGAGAGCCAAATTGACTGGTAAAAACTTCAATGATTGGCACCGATCGCTTAGAATTGTCTTGAGAGAGACTGGTAAGCTCAATTACTTGAATACTCCTTGCCCTGAGGAGCCTGCTGCGACCGCTACTGATGCGGCCAAAGAGGAATGGAGAGTGGAGCATGATAAGTACAATGAATTTGGATGCTTGATGCTTCAAAGTATGGATCCAATAATGTAAAAGAAGTTTGAGTATTATTTTCCATACGACATGATCGATGAACTCAAGAAGGTTTACGAAAAATCTCCTGCAGTTGAATTGTATGAGTCACTTGACAAATTACACAACTGCAAGCATGGTGATGGAAAACTCGTTGAAGACTATGTGAATGAGATGAGAGAATTCTTTGATCAACTTCACAGGGTCGGATTCGATTACCCCGACAATGTTCAAGTTCACTTAATCAACAGATCCCTTAACAAGGATTTTGCTGGTTTTGTGCAAAACTTCGACATGCACTGCTCGGGGAAGACAGTCTCAGAGTTACTCGCATTGCTTGTTGACTATGAGAAGCATCTACCAGCTAAGGGCAAGGTACCTACCCCACAAGTGTTGGAAATTCAAGGTGGTAGGATCTATAAAAAATCGCATGTGAACAAGGGTAAGGGTAAGGCTGATAAAGGCAAGCAGGTTTTGGCCTATCAACTAAATCCAAAGGTGAATCAAAACCAACCCAAGAAGCCTAAGGTGAATCCTCCCAACAAGAAGGAACAGGCTTGTCACCATTGTCATCAAGCAGGGCACTGGAAATGTAACTGTGCGCTCTACATCAATGACTTGCGACGAAAGAAGCAGCAGAGTGAAGCTGGTAAACCCAGTTCATCATCAGGTGCGTTCTTTATGATTGAATTATTTTCTCTATCTCATAAATTAAATTCATGGGTATATGATATGGGCTGTGGTATTCATATCTGCAATACTATGAAGGGGTTTAGAGTGGAGAGAAAGCTTTCCTATGGAGAACAATTCTTGCACGTGGGTAATGGAGCGCCTGCAGGAGTTGAAGCTATAGGAATATTTAATTTAGTGTTGCCTTCGGGCCTAGTACTATCTTTAAATAATTGTCATTATGCACCGTCAATTGTTAGAGGTGTAATTTCTTTTTCATGTTTGTTGAACCTTGGTTATCATCATACTATTTCAAGCAATGGAATTTCAGTTTCTTTAAATGGTGTATTTTATTTTAATGCAATTGCTGTGAATGGTATTTTTGAGTTGGACATGAATGATAATGATAAAGCTTTTAATAATAATTCAATGTATGGCATCAACCATAAGAGAATCAAGAAAGGTCTGGATTCGTCTTATCTTTGGCATTGTCGACTTGTTCACATTGGCAAGACTCGCATGGAAAAGCTGCAACACGATGGGCTTTTAGAAAAGATCAATGATGAATCATTTGATAAATGCGAATCTTGTATTGCTGGGAAGATGACAAAGAAACCTTTTAAAAATAGGATTGAAAGGGCTTCTGATCTACTTGGTCTTATTCACACAGATGTGTGTGGGCCACTTAGACATGTGTCAAGGAGGGGTGCTAGCTACTTCTTAACATTTACGGATGATTATAGTCGTTATGGTTATGTTTATTTACTTAAACATAAACATGAGGTCTTTGAAACATTCAAAGTGTTTAAAGCAGAAGTAGAGTTGCAACTTGGAAAGAAGATTAAAGCTCTTCGATCCGATAGAGGTGGTGAATACCTGAGTCAAGAGTTCATAGATTATCTAGCTAAGGAAGGAATTGTCCAGCACATTACTTCTCCATATACTCCACAACAAAATGGTGTATCTGAGAAGAAATCGTACATTGCAAGATATGATACGATCTATGTTTAATCTAACAACTCTTCCCTTCTCACTTTGGGATTATGCCTTGGAGTCTGCTGTTCGCATTTTTAATATGGTTCCCACAAAGAAGGTTGATAAGACACCATATGAGTTATGGACTGGAAAAGCTCCTAACTTGTCTTATCTAAAGGTATGGGGCTGCGAGGCGTATGTTAAACGTGACTCTGCAGATAAACTCCAACAAAGATCTGTGAAGTGCATCTTCGTAGGATACCCAAAGGAAACAATGGGTTACTAATTTTATTACCCCCTGAGAACAAAGTATTCGTTGCTAGGTATGGAGATTTCTTGGAAAAGGAACTCATATCTCAAGAATTAAGTGGGAGGGTATATGATCTGGAAGACGATCAGGTTGAGGCATTACCTTCTGAAGATACTAGTCAACTTCCTGAAGAACCAGATAGTCTGGGTCCTCCACCTGAAGTTGAAGTGGTTCCCATTCGCAGATCCGTAAGGACTGTGAAAGCACCTGATCGACTATGTCTCAACGTTGAGTGCGATCAATGTATACTAGGGGATCTTGATGAACCTACTAGTTATAGAGCTGCCATGAATAGTCCTGAAATGGAAAAATGGCAGGTTGCTATGAATGGGGAAATGCAATCCATGCATGATAATGAAGTCTGGACTGAAGTAGACCTTCCTCCTGGTGCCAAGGTAGTTAGGAGTAAATGGCTCTACAAGAAAAAGACTGATATGGATGGCATTGTACATACTATAAGGCCCGTTTGGTAGCTCAAGGGTTTACTCAAACATTTGGTATTGACTACGAGGAGACCTTTTCTCCTATAGCTGATATTAGGGCTATTAGGATTCTCATAGCCATAGCTGCATACTATGACTATGAGATTTGGCAGATGGATGTCAAAACCGCCTTCTTAAATGGTCGCCTAGATGAAGACATCTATATGGCGCAGCCTGAGGGGTTTGTGAATCCAGTTTTCCAAAGCGTATATGCAAACTTCAAAGATCCATTTATGGATTGAAGCAAGCATCACGTCAATGGAATAAAAGATTTGATGAAGAAATCAAAAGATTTGGATTTTCTCAGAATCTTGATGAGCCATGTGTATACCACAAAGCTAGTGGGAGTGATGTAATTTTCCTTATTTTATATGTCGATGACATATTGATCATGGGAAAAGACATTCCAAGTTTGCATAAAGTTAAGGCATATCTTGGAAAGTGTTTTTCTATGAAAGATTTAGGGGAAGCTGCATTCATTCTGGGAATTAAGATATATAGAGATAGATCTCAGCGATTAATTGGATTAAGCCAAAGTACTTACATTGACAAAATATTGAAGAATACAATATGCAAAATTCCAAAAAGGGATATTTGCCAATGCAAGAACACCATGGCTTGAGTAGCAAAGTTTGTACTTCAACACCTGCAGAGGTGCAACGCATGAAGAGAGTCCCTTATGCTTCGGCTGTGGGATCTATTATGTATGCGGCGAAAAGCACAAGGTCAGATGTGGCGTTTGCTCAGAACTTAACCAGTCAATATCAGCAAAATCCAGGTGAAGCTCACTGGACTGCTGTTAAGAATATTCTTAAGTACTTTAGGGATACTAAAGATGTATTCTTAGTTTATGGGGGTAATCCAGATCCAAATGCAGAACTTGATGTTACAGGTTACTGCGATGCTTCATGGCAAGGTGATAAGGATGATACGAAGTCTCAGACGGGTTATGTCTTTGTCATTAATGGAGGAGCTGTGGATTGGAGGAGCAAGAAGCAGAGTACATTAGCGATGTCTGCAACAGAAAGTGAGTATATAGCCGCTTCAGAAGCTGCAATGGAAGCCGTTTGGATTAGGAACTTCGTTTCGGGGCTTGGAGTTATGCCATCGATTCAACAAGCTATAAAAATGTATTGCGACAATTCAGCTGCAATCACATTTGCTCATGAGCCTGGACTCATGAGGGGCACCAGACATTTCCCGATCAAATATCACTACGTGCGTGAGTAAGTGGATATTGGAGAGATCGATTTACTCAAAGTTCACACAAATGATAACTTAGCAGATCAATTGACGAAAGCTCTACCTGGCACTAAGCTTTATAAGCTAGCTGAAGGAATAGGTCTTCGTAAGGCTAAAATTTTCATGCCCATTTGTGATTAGTATTTGGATAAAGGAGGTAACGTACGAATTATTAATTTTTAATGAAATAAAGTATTGGTTATGTTTATTTACATTGTTTTAATAATATATCCTGTTTTTTGCATGTTTAAATCCTTGAATAATTTTATTATTCTAAAACTGTCCGTTGTCGGTTAATGATATGGGAATATCATTAAGGGAAGACAAATCTGTGTATTGGTTAGAATATACTTGAAAGTATATTGATGCGTAGTCATACCAATTTCACATGATATTCAATGAATTGAATATAGGACTTATCCCAACTACATGA
>LBNU01036738.1:10758-21751 GCA_014162995.1 Artemisia annua | reverse complement strand
AATTATTAATTTTTAATGAAATAAAGTATTGGTTATGTTTATTTACATTGTTTTAATAATATATCCTGTTTTTTGCATGTTTAAATCCTTGAATAATTTTATTATTCTAAAACTGTCCGTTGTCGGTTAATGATATGGGAATATCATTAAGGGAAGACAAATCTGTGTATTGGTTAGAATATACTTGAAAGTATATTGATGCGTAGTCATACCAATTTCACATGATATTCAATGAATTGAATATAGGACTTATCCCAACTACATGAGTTTACTTATATTTAAGTAAATCATAAATAGTTATCCTCAGACTTGAGATACCATATAAGAGTCATGGATGTAGTGCATTTTTGTGGAGCAATCTACCGCCATCCGTAACTGGTAGTTATAAGGGTTGTTTTCAGAAGTGTTGTAAAGTCCATGGGTTAGTCTTGTAGTCAAAATAGAATTTGTTCCTTCGAATTTGTTGTGAAGTTTAATACTACTGGGCCACTCGTAGGATTAACAAAATGTTTGCGTGGCCACGCCCAAAGACTATCTGGAATACGTTCAGATGTTTTGGTAATTTTGTTCAATCATTAACATACGAGAAACTGAAATTTAATAAAGATTTATTTCTTTATTAATAAGAGTATTAGAAACAAAAGGATAATAATAATAACGATGAATCGTTAAGGGTTTTCCACGAAACTCAGCTCGAGTCGAACTAGGGGCATTGGAGTGTTGCAAGACGCCAACCAATGTCATTTTACTGTTAATAAATAACCAAGTGGGAGCTGTTGGAATATGGTTAAATTATTAACGTGTAAATGTCTAGTTTCGAACCCGAGACCTCGGGATTGCACACGATACAAACGAGTATTAAGGAGAAATAATAAATGTATTTATATATTTATTATTAGACACAAGAACTTAACGATCGTTAGTATTTACAGTTAAATGACTAACGACTGTTAGACGCAAATTAGGAAAGAAATATGTGTATGCAATATGGTAACCCAATAAGGGTCTAGAAACCCTCCTTGGTCTAGTATTCGGCCGAGCATGGGTTGGGAAGACCCAAACCCTAACTTGTTCCCAAAGTTTGCATTCCACTATAAATACAAATACAAGGGTTATTTGTTTTCTCACCTTTTGTGCACACACATAACCCTAAAGTGTTTTCTTCTCTTCCTTACTTCCAAAACCAATCGTACACCCTAAGGAATTAGGGTTTCGATTTTTTTTTTGCTAAAAACAATTTCTTGTGTGATTTACTTGCATAACCTTAATACGGTTTAGTTTGTGTGTACAAGAACGAGGTAACAACACACTATTGTTGTTATCAAGAGATGGTACGTTTTCATTAATTATGATTTAGTTAACTTTTATGTGTTATACAAAGATCCTTGTTTCCGCATATGTGTTACTTTGTAACTAGTTATAATATATGATAGTCATGTATATTAAATTATAACAGCTACACAAACTCATCGTTATTGATTAGGTTACACAGGGTTTAAGCTACATAAATTTGGTGTTATACATCACCTAAATTAGTTGTTGGGTTTATTTGGGTCATAAGTTTAACCTTTTACGTAGTAAAAAGTTTTGATTTGTGCCAAAACGATTTTGAACCTTATTTCTGCAACTGATTATGTTTTATGCGTCGCGCTGACATCATACAACAAAAAAATACTATAGAATCATATATAATTTGGAACACGATTTAAGGGTGCGTTTGGTATGCCGTCATCAATCACAATGGGAATGATTTTGATAGTAGTGGTGGGCCTCTCGGTATGAAAGATCTATACCTTACCCTTTTGAGGTATATGGAGTATGGAACATTTCTATCATTCATTACCATAGTTGTGGGCCCTTCATTCTAAACAAACACATTTAATCATTTTCATAGTCATAGTGTCATTCCCATAGTCGGATAGCAAACGCACCCTAAGATTAATAACCCACCTACTTAGAAATAAAATATATGTTAATGAATAATGACATCAAGGTTTTTACGCTTGTGTGTTGGAATATTCTCCATAAAATCCAACTTCTAAGCATCTAACAACGTGCAAGTTTCAATTTGAGCACATGGTGGCAAACTATCTCCTCTTTGCAGAGAACATGGCACGTAACAAAGATCTTAAACCTCTTCAAGATGGTAATCAATCTAAGCAATACATTATCATGATTTTAGATGGTACTATAAAACTATAAATGTTCATTTTTGCTTCTATAATACGTACAATATAACATCTCCCAACTGATTTTGAGGACAACATTGACCTCCTTTCAAGTTAACCCAAAACATATATTAGGATATGTTTGGTAGCAAGCGTTTGGGAGCATTTTGGAGCAACTAGCGGTTAGCGTTTTGCAAAAATGTTTGTTTGAAAACAAGCAACTAGCATTCCTACTTTTTCTAAAAACTCCAAATCGAAATGCTACTTCTAGTAGCATTTACTAAATCTATATTAGAAGTAAAATCTAACTTGGCTTTTTTTATTTTTAGAAATATGCAACTCTTTCGGGAGATCAATTGTTCTTTCACTGTTGATAATATCGCAACACTGAGCACATGAAAGAATTAGTCCAACTGCCAATTCAGATTCTCCAAAAGTGTGTGAATCTCTTCTATCCGATGGTGCGTTTTCTCACCAGCAACAAACTCGTTAACAGCACCACCAACCTCAATTGAACTACACCCCGGTACTTTATCCAGTCCTTGGGATTTCATCAACTTTCTAGTCTTTTGCAGGCTATCTACATCATTTGTACTCGAGTATAAATTAGACATAAGTACATAAGCCCCACTGTCGTTTTCTAATAACATTAGTCTCTTAGCTGCCCTTTTTGCAAGTTCTATCTGTTTGTGACTCTCACAAGCACTTAATAAAGCTCGCCATGCCACTGCTTTTTCTTTTAGGCTACAAGATGTCGGCATTCTTTCAACTATATCTTCTGCTTCATTAAGTAAACCAGCTCTGCCAAGAAGATCGATTATACAGATGTAGTGTTCGGTTTTTGGGTTGATATTGTATTCGTTACACATTTTGTTGAACAATCTCAGACCTTCATGTTCCATACCTGAGTAACTACAAGCAGTAAAAACGGCAATGAAAGTAACATCATCCGGTCGAACACCATTCATTTCCATTTCTGAAAACAATCTAAGAGCACGCAACCCTTCCCCATGAATCGCTAGTCCCGAGATCATAACATTCCAACAAATAGTATCTCTTTCCGTCATCTCATAAAACACTTTCTCAGCAACATCCAACTTCCCACACTTACAATACATATCCATCAGAGCAGTACCTAACCTCACACCACATTTCAACATCACCTCATCCACTCGTTTATGAACCCACACCCCAATCTCTAACGCTCCCAAATGAGCACAAGCACCAAGTACACTCACAAACATAGCCTCATCAGCCACAATACTCGTTGACTGCATCAACCTAAACATCTCCAACCCCTCTTTAAAACAATTATTCTGCACATACCCCGAAATCATCGCACCCCAAACCCCCCTATCCTTAACCGGTGCCTCATCAAAAACCACTCTCCCCACCTCAACATCCCCAATCCTACAATACCCATTAATCAAAACCGTCCACGACACAACACACCTTACTGACATTTCCTCAAACACTTTACGCGCACCACCCACATCCCCACCACAACAATACACGCTCATCAAACTATTCCCCACAAACCCATCACACAAAAACCCAAATTTCACACAATGCCCATGAACAATCACACCAAGTTCAAAACTTTCCATAAATAGACAAGTTTTCAATACATAAGGAAGTGTATAGTTATCAGGGTACATATAAAAATGTAACATTTTTTTATATAACATAAGTACATTTTCTAAGTCTTTGTGAACTAAACAGGCTTTGATCATGGTATTGTATAAAAGATTAGATGGTTGTTTAACATTTTTTAAGATTTTTAAACCATGTTTTAAGGTGTCTTTGTGGTTATTATGAGGGTGTGAAAAAAAGGCTAATAGTCTGCTTAATGTGTAGTGGTTTTGATCAAGGCCACATGTGATTGAGTGTGCATGAACTTGTTTTAGTTGTGTCATGTTTTTGCATTGTTCTAGGAGGTTTAGGCATCTTCTGGTTATTGTTGTTGTTGTTGACATTGGATGTCACAATGTTATCAAGCAAATGTCATGAGACTTGATGGAGGGTTGTTTATTTGGAAGGGTGATTTTTATTGGAACTGTTACCAACTTAGCAAGTTATAAGTGGTTACCGGTGACGGAGCTTGAACTATTTCTTTAGAAGGGCCGAAGTATCAATGATTAATTTTAACGGGGTCAAATGGTAAAACAAATGTTGTTTTTTCACCAACTCATGAACAAAATACGCTAAAAACAAAATTTTTTGGAGGGACCAAGGCCCACCCCTACCCTATAGATCCTCCGTCCCTGGTGGTTACGATAAGAAGTTTCAAGTTTGAATCGCGTAAGCTCTGCAACTCATTGTGGTTATTTGCTCTAAGCCTCTAACCATATGATACAGTGAGGGCTAGTGATTTACGAGGCACATTGGTCTTGCAAAGTAGTCTATGGAGTACGAGGTTTTTCTGGCAAGGTCATCAGAGATGTCTCAGTTGAGTTTCCTTGTAAAAAAGGTGACAAATGGTTACGGTCTCATGAAAATTTGAATTATACTCGAGTTATTACTAAATATTTGTAAAATATCATTATAAATATGTTTACAATTTTACTAGTAAAAGGGGTGCACAGGGAATGGTAGGTCGGCACAGGGTCCGGGTTTCCCCGCTGATTTAAACATTTGGAGAAATTTATAAGTTGAAGCATCATGTTGTCTAATATGTAATCTTTATGCAAACCCTACGATTTAAGAGAAAAAACTTGGCTTGAACAATCACATCTTATCAGGCAAAAGGTCCACCGAATAGAATGAAACCGGATTTTATTCGTTGGTTGATGTACCAAACAAGACGAAAGCATGAAAGAAAGCCGTCCACATAAAGGAAACACGAATCGGAGAAATGGAGAAATGCCATTGTATATAGCAGTGGTAAATTTTTAAAGCTCGAAAAATATTACTATATATTATACAGTTGAACTCCGATGGAACTTGAACGTTGCCAAATATATGATGCTGAGCTACAAAAAGATTACACGAACATGACTTTTTAATTCTTTATCATCAACAACAGTTACTGATAAATGTTTCTTTTGTGGGAGCGTATTTAAACTAACTATTCACTAGACACGAATCCAGTAAAGAAGGTGATTAGAACAAGAAATCTGAGTCCGAAAGTTCTAGTACTTTGTGAACACCAATAGGGTTCACGCCAGGTTTGAATGCATTTCCTTCAATGTACCTGCAATTTAAAATACCGTGTGAGAAAGAAGACACCTAAATGAGAACATGAAAACCTCGCTAAAAGCCGAGTATATTACATTACTGTGACACGATAGTTTTTGTAATCATATTAAGCCCACTAATTAGTTATTTGTAGAACTGGACAATAAATTGTTCTGGTCAAGCAAAGCAAGCCCGTCCTAAAGTGACCTGTTGCCTGACCGAACAATTTTGACCTCTACCTAGTGTTGGGCACAGGCTCAAACCTCTAAATTCTCGTAAGCTTACACACAATCACTTTAGTCAACTCGGTTAAGATTCTTGAAATGTAGAGTTGCAGGGAATAGAAAGAGCAAACTTACAATTCTTTCAAATAAGGATGCTTGTAGAAGGCATCAGGAATCCTCCCACTAAATTGATTGTGATCCAAGTACCTGAAATTAAGAAGCCGCGGTTGATACTAAACATTGGCTACAATTTTGGTGCTGCTAATGATACATTGCAAGAAATGACACACTTACAAGTAAGTAAGTTTAGGAATATGAGCAAGTCCAAATGGTACTATCCCAGACATCTTGTTGCGAGACAAATGCCTGAAAAATCAGAAGGGATACACATTAACATCAGTTAAAGAAGACCAACTTTCATAGGTAATTCAGTTTCGACAAATATACATCCATACTGCATTTCAATACTCACAAGATTTCTAGATTGGTCAAATTTGCAAGCTGTGCTGGAATACCTCCAGTCAAATAGTTGTTATTTAGATAGCTGCAGATTTAGTTACAGGGTAAATCAAATCATCAAACATGGTATAACTTTGAAGTAGCCAATGAAAATGAACATACAGATTGCGTAGAGCTGGAAAGCATCCTTCTATACGTATCAGTTCCCTAATTGTTCCAACTAAATGATTGTCACCAACATCCCTACAAACACAATTTATCATTCAGATCATCAGAGGGATTTATAGATGTGAGATTAATGATAAAGTGATAGTGGAAAAATGAACGCTTACAAATGGCGAAGTTTCTGTAAGGAGCCCAATTCTGCTGGTATACGACCAATGAACCGGTTTTGGTGCAGATGAAGATACTGCAGCTCTGGAAGATTTGCAAGCTCCCGAGGTATTTCCCCTTTGAAGCTATTGAAACTCAAGTAGCTGTAACCATATAAGTAATACAATCAGATTATCGTCTCGAAGACAGTCTAAAAAGTACTTATCCAAGTCAAAGGATTAGAAATACTCACAGGTGTGTTAATTTCTTCAATTCACCTATTTCAGGAGGAATGACATCCTGCAGCTTATTCCACCTCAAATTACTGGAAAGAAACAACACCCATTAGCAAAATTGATTTCATATCAGTTGCCAGGATTCTAATTGGCTGGTGAAGGCTGTGTTCACTATATAAAGTTACCACAGGTTGCAACACAGCAAGAGTGTCTCATCTAAATGGGTTCAGTATCAGCCTACATGCAAAGTTTCACTGCGTGTCTGAAGTAAGTCACCTAGACTAATTTGTTAGGGCACAATAGTTGTGGGAGTGACAAAGAATAACAAAGCCAATCATACAAAAAGCCACAGGAAAACCATGTGAGTTACGCAAGAAATCTGAATTTCAATGAACTGTTGATTTTGTGTGTTCAGTAAGAGAGGGTGTTAACTTTCAAGTTCAATGATTTTGGCAATATTGTATTAAAAAGCTAACTGTACTTCTTCAATGACCGCTTTTCAGATCCTCTATAAGCTACGTTACTAGAAACCAACTGACCCTCTAAACGTTACTAAACTATTTTAGCTAACAGTGCAAAAGCATAACATACGAAGGTTCTTAAAAAAGGTTGCATGAATAAAAGGTTGCATGCTCAATTGCTCATAGTATTACAATCCATGTAACCATATACCACAAGAACAACTAGTTGGCACATGATCCTTGCATGCGTCAAGTTTATAAAGGTGCATTAACAATCATAAGAAGATTTGAAAAGTACTAAAGACAATATGAAGCCTCATTCATTAGCTATATGCAGATACACCACAAAATATTGCTATAAAGAGTTCAGGTAAAGCATAGTACAGTATTTTAAGCCGCTTTAAACGACCGATTTGAGGTGGAATTGGTCCCGTCAGCTTATTGTTATGTAGATCCCTGCCACATAGAACAAATGATATAAAAACACATATCCAAGCCAATCAACTGAACAAATGAGGCAACAAAAGGAAAAATCAGTAGACTATAAGGACAGAGAGTCGTACAGCCTAGTAAGATCCAGCAGATTAGTTACAGCAGTAGGAAAAGGCCCAACGATTGACACTGCATACACTTCCCTACAATGTAAGAAATTTTATTAAACGTCAGATGATTATACAATACATAAGTGCAAAAACATGAAACAGGGTAAAATTGTAAGTCTTTATTATCGAATAATCTGATATATATGAACCAAAGTGATGCAATACTTACAGTTCGGTAACGACTCTGTAATCACCTTGTGTGGAGCAAGTGACACCAGACCATGCTGGTAAATCACCATCTCCACACGGATCATCTCCAACCCACGCATAAACCACCCTCCATCCAAGAGATGCTTTTATTTCATTCAAAGCTTTCACTACACACAGATCAAAATATCTCATTACTCTAAAGTTCAAACAAAAGTTTCATCACTTCCCGATCAAATCCTCACCAATAACACATCAAAAAAACCTTAACCAAATTTCCTAAGATCAAACCACACACCAATAGAACTGCTAAACATGAGGGTCTTACAATTTATAGAATCTTTAGGACCTTAATCCTAAACATTGACCCTAAGTTATTAATAGTTGTCTAATTGACACAGTAAGGGGGTTGGCAATGGTCTCGGTGAGGGTTGCGGGGTGGGCTTCACCGCACGGTGAACACCGCCGCCGGTAACGCGGTGAGGCGCACGGTGAGCACCGTGCGTGAAGTCTTACCGATCGGTGAGGAGCAAATTTTCGAACGTTGCAAAGATGAAAGAGACGTTGGGAGGCAAAAAAAAGAAGTGAGTGAAGGGTGAGGGGTGTGTTGCCAACAAAAAATGAATGAGGGAAGGGAAAAGTGAGGGGATGATGTGGCATAAGGGGATTGGGTGGAAGTGAGGGAAGGGAAATGGGGTGAGGGGTGTGTTGCCAACCCCCTAAGGCCCTACCAACCCGTCCACGGCTTACATATGGCAGATAAATTACAATGTCAACGAACTACACTTAAATCCTATATATCACTTGTATATTCTCACCTAATGATAAACAAAGCTGAAAATCTAACTTACTCCACTCAATAACTGACACACGGCAAAAACACTCTTACTCTATTTCAATTGTCTTAATATTGTTGCTAGGTCAATAGGCATACGAATCATCTTCCATTAAAACAGATAGAAAACTAATCAACTAAAAATAAGTTCAAAAATTGTCCCAACTGTTAAGATCTACAAGGTGAATCTACAATTAGGATAAGTAAGGAATCACAAACACTAAAAGCTACAGTAAATCTAATACAAATAAGTAAGAAATGTTATTAGCAACTAATGTAACTTATGGATCTAGTTTAAGGACAATAACAAATATATAATGTATGATCTACGGGTAGTAAAAAATAAATAAAAAAGATTACCGTCACGTTTAAGGGTTTTAGAGTGGACATGATGAGCGTTGATTAAGCAAAGAAGTAGGATGATGAATGAAAAATGATAGCGGAGGAGCATTTTGTTAAATGTTGATTTAAATGATCATTTACGAGAGTATTGTTTGTTAGTGTGTGAATAGAGATCCAACTGTGTGTGTGTGCGTGTGTGAGTAGGATGGATCTCCGTGATGGGAGTGAGGGAGACGAGCACTCATATAAATATAAACGCGTATCACCGGCAGATCTTCCTTCATTAACTTCCATTTTTTTATTACTATTCTTTTCCTTTTCTTTTTTTAATTCTTTTTATTTTACTTTACAATAACTTTTAGAACATGAGTTGAGTTATTTTGAAAACCAAAAAAGTCTCACATACCAAGGGACATATATGGACCATTGATTTCATTTTGATCAATGATTGAGATCAAAACAACCACTACTAAAAAAATACACGGAGGGGCAATTTGGTAAACACAGACTTCCAACAAACACCACTCTCGCTTTCATTTCGCCATAACTTCCCTCACCAACACACACTAAAAAAACACACACTACTCACGCAAAATAAACCGGTCAAAATCCAAACCCTAGAATCACACCGGATCTACAAATCTCACTGGAAAAAATGGTGGAAACTTCGAAGAAAACTACGGCGAAGAAGAAGGATGCAAAAAAAGCTAAAAATCCGATTACAGGTATACTCTTACACTATAAACCACTATTTTACTATCTCTTACTATCATATATGTTTAAAATATTAATGTGTACTGTTTATAGAGATTATATTGAAGATTTTGTGAATTTATAGTGATTATTGAATGTTTATGGAGCGTATGGTGATTTTGTGAAGAAAAATGTGACTAGAAATTAGGTTTTCATAGTTAATAGATAGATTGAGTTGAAGTTGAAGTAAAAAAAAACAGATTAGAAGGATTTATTGAAGGCGTCTTGTGCGGCTAAGCCNTCTAATTGATTTGAATGACAATAAACGTGCGCGTTGCTCACGGAATTTTTTGTTTGATATAAACTTGAAATGACATGAAACGAACCGAATTTTCCAAATAAATTGATTTCGATAAAGCTTTGCATATTTATAGTTGATTTTATTGGAAAAATCATTTTGGAAACAATGACGCAAGTTTCGTAATTTTTCGAGTCCGTTTGGTCCATCAAATGACTCCCGTAGTGTTTTTATGAAAAGTTTATCTATGTTGTCAGTTTTAGTCCCTCCGCCCCATGTTTTCACTCTCACCCTTACACTTTTCTTTTTGCCCACCTTTGGTCCCTCGTTTCATATATAAGCCTTCATTTTTTTTTCCTCTCATTTTTCACACACTAATATAACTCATTCTCTCTCTCTCTTCTCTAACTCTCACCGGTGGCATGTCTTCTCCGGCGAGAAAAACGGCGAACACCAACAACCGTCGCCGGAAAATTTTTCCGGCCAAATTTTCCGGCGAGTTTTTTTTATCACCTAATCTTATAGATCGGTCTATTTTCTTTGTTTCTTGAAGGTTCCGAGTGTCAACGTGCGCTACAACTCCGCCACCGCTACCACAGCCTCACCATAGAACACCACCAACGCCACTCAGCCCCTCCTCCTCTTTTCTCGACGGTAAGTCCATTCACGCGCCCCCGTCTCCTATCTATTTAATTTTTTCGAAACCCTAGTTTCATAACTTTTTATTTTAACCGTTTTTTAATTAAAATCTTTTGTAAACCTCTTTTAAAACTCGTAAACCGTTTAGATCTATTGTTTTATCCATGACTCGGTCACGACTCGATGTCGACTCGGTCTTGACTCGGTGAGTCACCGAGTATATAACTATCTTTATAGATCGATACATTTGTTTTCGAACTCTATTTATTTTTTGTAAATCCATATTTTTTTTAGCTAGATCTACTAATTTTTTTGTAGATCTATAGATCTATAGATTATTTTATATTTATTGTTTTTTTGTAAATCCTTTATTTTGTGTATATTTGTTTTACAAAAAAAA
>LBNU01036737.1:106727-120993 GCA_014162995.1 Artemisia annua | reverse complement strand
TTATTTTTGACATTTTTGCAAAGTTCAGGGACTAGTTTTGTAAACTTTTGAAACTTTTCATCTAAGGACCAATTGTGACAACTTTTGATTTTCTAAGGACTTTGGTAGACTTTTCCTTCAAAATAAATGCTTAGGGACTATTTTTGTAAAACTTAGAAAGTTGAGGGACTAAAACTGCCAATTATGCATACTTGCATGTTTTTCATCAATTTTTGGCATTTTTGCATCTAAGACATATAAAACACTCTTTTGTAATAATTTTATCATTTTGATGCATTGTTGGGTGTTTTTGAATGTTTTTGGCAGTTTAAATAGTACAAAAATGATGAGTTTTTATACACTCATCAAAGGGTTTCATATAACAAGTACCCCTCTTTCAAAAGCATACAAACAATACAACCCGCGAGAGTAGCCAATTACTTTTAGATCATCAAGTTGTTTCATGAGGTCAGACAAGGTCTTTTTTTTTCTTCCTGAAATGGTGAATTTTATTAACTTTAGAATCAACAAAATTACATGGAATTCAACAACAACCTTATATGAACATGCTCATATGGCTAGTACAAGGTTTCAGTAACATACAATACAAAACATTCAGGGACTTTAGCTGATTCAAAAATCACCATTCTTCTAGACTTAGCAACTACATGCTAACATCTAGGCAAAAAAGGAGAAATATCTTTGTTTGACTACATTTCCACTGAACAAACACGCTATCTGGTCACAACTGAAACTAGAGGCTCTTATTCATGGAATCACCAAACAAAAGTTCAAAACTCCTGTTCCATTGGGTCTCAAGTGCATAGAGCGACATTTCCTTATTCAGGCATCACTCAAGTTGCACCGAGTTGCCCAAGGATACATCCCACCTTCGCTACATTTCCCATTCCTGCTTTTCATAACTCCAGCACCATGAATAACACAGAATACATGTTTTCTATAAACCTACTTTACGTAACTGTTTACTAGTCTGAAATGGACAGAGCATCTCACCAATGATTATTTGCCACTCGAATCACCCTAATACGAATAAGTTGGTTATCCATCCATCCTTTCAACAGCCGCAAGTTACAAGGCCCTCGGATACCCCAAACCAAGAAGATAAATTGTTGCAAACTCATCTTATCTCCTTGACCCAAACACCCCTTAATGGAACTGATATATAAGACTGCACTTCATAAGCACTGTTCCATTGGTACTCTCACTTATGGGATGAGATCCTCTCAAGTTACTTGACTCAAGTTGGGCTATGATGAACCATTAGATTCGATCCAATGGCTCAAATCAAAAGAACTTCTTTTGATTTGTGCCATTGGATCAAATACAATGGCTCATAATGCTCTAACTTGACTCAAGTTGTGCTTACAACTTGAGAGAATCATTGTCCCTCACTTATTCTTTGAGTAATTCATCATCACATATTAAAAGTGTGAACCACAAGTCAGAAAAATATGCATTCCTTTGCGTTTTTCTGACTTGTGGTTCACACTTTCAGTCTCAACACATAAGATTTCAAAAGGGATGTTATCAGACATGTTTCTCTTTAGGGTTTTAAGTAGTGACAATGCTGAAAACAAGAAAATGATATTTGGCGGATGTTTGTTCTACTTACTAGGGTTTTACTGTACTTGTTTTAGTGACAATGTTATATTTGGCCCTTTAACTACTTATGTACATCACTACATCTCGTATGTTCTGTCACGGACGGGAACTAGGATTTTCGGAAGGGTGTTGTACACATTTTTTTCTATCATAATTACTAAAATTCGCACCATAAAGAATTTTTCAACCAAGTTAAAGTTGCATTATGAAGAAAATAGCACAAGTATCAGGGGTTGCACAAATAAAAAAATGACGCATTTTGAAAAAAATTACACTGTGGTGACCCTAAATTAGGGGTGGCCCGTGCAACACCCGGAATCCATGTATGTTCGTCCCTGTCTAGTATTAATGGCAAGATGCGTATTTGAGAGATGGCAACCATACCAAACCTGACCTAATCACATTGGAATTCTTAGCGAGGTGCCCAGTCGTGACGTAATGCTCCTAAAAACCCGCTATTTTTTCGTTTAGTATTGGCAATTTCTCAAAGTCAACCTGATTCATCATATACGTCATTAGAAATATTATTTAATGCAATAACTTGAAAAGCCGAGAACCAATTAGTACTATTTAAAAAGGTCTTCAAGACTAGTACTAAACTATAAGGTACCCCATCTCAAATTATAAATAACAACTACTCAATCGAAACAAGCTTCTATCATCATAATCTGGAATTATTTAAGGAAAACGAAGACGAACGAACCAAAATACAATGGAATCATATGTTTTTATTTGATAGATAGTAGCAATGATAAGCTTTTTGCGACAGCTCCAAAAAATACGGATTTCCATGCCATCCATGTGTTCTAGTCATATCGTTTAGTCATATAATCACAAAACTAATTAGATAACCCGTTAATTACTATATATTAGCACATTAATTGGAACTTTATGTACTAAAACATGACAAAATATAAAATTTAATTACGAAATTCGAATAAGGGTAGAATTAGCTCCACATACTAAAGACTCTAGTAACAAAAGAAAAAATGAATAAATGCGACGCTTAATAATATAATTGTAACGATATATTGCTAAAGTGCTAAAAATCATTGATCATTATATTATGATACTTACTTTCTTTATTACAACGGTAAGAGCAATAGGTGTGGTGAGGATTAGGGTCTCACGGGGTGACGTGAACAAACCCTCTTCTACAACCTCCCTTATCACAAATAACCGCAACTTACTCATTTGTATCCCCACCACTTTCTATTTTATTTTTTTATTCAATTTTTCAAATAAACTAAATTCATTTCATTCAAATAATACAAATAACATTTGTTTTAAAGTTACGTAAAATTATTAAATAATACAAATAACATTTGTTTTAAAGTTACGTAAAATTATTAAAAAAAACAAAAAAAACAACAAAAAACAAAAAAAATTAATGTGAAGCTTATTTTCTTAGAATAGTATTGTGTTAAGTCCACTTCCATTCCAGCCGAAGTTTAACAAACAAAAATAAAATAAAATTCAATCGTCTTCTTCATCTTCCTGCACACACGCCACACACACACACTTGAAAAATAAAATATTACCAAATTTATAAAACATTACAAGTTTGATTATTAACGTTTACGTCTGACAAAAGTACACAAAATTGCCTCGCAGTGCAGACGAGTAAATGCAAAGCGGCGAGCAGTGGCGAGCGACGCCAGTGTGGTGGCGAGCCCCGACGAGCTAGCAACGTCAAGATGGCGAGTTGGTGGCGAGGCCACATCGATTGCTCTAATAATAAATCCGCCATAGAGTATAACTGGTGAGCACGTTTAGGCACATTTTTGTATCTATGGCATTGAGCCACCACATGACTATTCAGAGTAGTTTGGCGTGACTAATTGTCATGCCTAATTTTATGTTTAACGAGGATCTTCAAAATTTTGAAAATATCAATTGTAAGTTTGAGAAGGGATAAATCATGCAATTCATGTGTTCAACAACGATTAGATTAGGCATTATAGTAGTCATATGACTCAGGCATGCAAATGATTTCCCTTTATGTTATAGGGTATTGCACCATCTCCATTGCGTGCGTTGTGTGTATTATTATTATTATTAACTATTTTTTATAAATATATTGTACCAGTAGTTGAGTTGGTATTTGCGTTTGTTGTTTTATAGGTTCACTGACACATAACGCTACATGGCACGAGCGATGATGTTTTTATACTTTTATATAAGTTCATGTTATGTTTACAAAAGTTGTTGGACATTTATTTTTTGCGGACCTTATATCACTTTCATAATACTTGAAAAGATGCTTAAAAGTAATATATTAATAATTTAGGAAAAGTAATTCTGCAAAATATGATATTCATAACTTGCAGAATAATTTTTATAGGTATTTTGATGAGTTAAGGGGCCTGCAAAATTTCTTGGTGAAACTAACGGCTATTATAGACTTATTGGGATGAGATCCTCTCAAGTTACTTGACTCAAGTTGGGCCATTATGAACCATTGGATTCGATCCAATGGCTCAAATCAAAAGAACATCTTTTGATTTGAGCCATTAGATCAAATCCAATGGTTCATAATGCCCTAACTTGACTCAAGTTGTGCTTACAACTTGAGAGAATCTATGCCCAGACTTATATAGTATTATGGCATAAACACATATTGTTTTGACTTTCTGTAAGAATCATATGTTGTATGGCTATTTTGATATTTTCAGTGTTTACAATCATATTAGAAATTTTACAAGAAAATTAATATTTTAGATAAATCGTGGTTTCAGCACCCAACCTGACCAATACAAAGTGTACCAGTTTTGATATGTCACCTATAGTAAAATAATCATGATTTATTTTCAGGTCAGAGATCCTGAATCTGACCATAATTGTTGGGATAGGCCGAAGACATGTCTGAAAAAAGACCTCTAAAAAACGTGACCACTTCAAAACAAGGATCATATGTGGTTGCCGAAACAGCAGCAGCAATGGCCTCCGTGTCACTTGTGTTCAAGTCTAGTAATTCAGAATACTCAAAGTTGCGTCTCAAGCATGCGGAGGAGTTGTTTAATTTTGCTAATGAACATAGAGGAACTTATAGCAAAAGTATCCCCGAAGTTGAAGCATATTATAAGCCAACTGGTTATGGGGATGAGCTTTTGTGGGCTGCTAGTTGGTTGTATCATGCAACTAGAGATAATATGTATCTTGATTTTATAACGGGAGATGGTGGAGAAGATTTTGAGAATCGGGGAAATTCTAGTTGGTTTAGTTGGGATGATAAGCTACCAGGAACTCGTGTAAAGGATATTTTTCTTTTTCTTTCGGTTTTTTGAGAAAAATGAAATTTGCACTTAAATGAACATACTCACAAAAATAACATTTGAGGGACTTTAAATCTTTTTATAAGTTTATAAAATTTAATATATTGTGGATCTAATTTGCAAAATACGATATTAAGGGTGCGTTTAGTTGGGGAAAAATACCATTTTTTCCACAAAATGTTTTGCGGAAAACTAGGAAAACATTGATCGCATTCAAATCAGCTTTTTCCAACAAAATGTTTTGCAAAACACAAAATCCCCTATTTCCTAACATAACAAGGAAAATTACAAAACAAATTTTGGTCGTTTTCCTTTCTAACCTACAATCCCTCGCTCCCTTTCTTTATAATAGAAAATACAAACATCAACTAAACACGTTTTCTATATTTTCAATTGTTTTGTGGAGATAAATTTCCCTTCCAAAGTTTTACAAAACTAGAGATAAAATACATGAGAATTTTTTCTCCAACTAAACGCACCCTAAGTGTTTAGATTAGGCGCAGGTTTTGCTATCCGGGGTAAGCTTCTTGGGTCTAGAGGACTCCTCAGATATGGAAAACATCAACGAGTACAGAAAGACAGTAGAAGTTATCTTATGCAACATTTTGCCTAGGTCTCCCTTAGCTACATCAAGTAGAACAAAAGGTAATTTTATTGTTGGCCTTTGCAAAAACAACACAAACAAAACTTGGAATACAAAAACCTCGAATAATTCAGGCAGTCTAATATGGGTTAGCAAGTGGCATGCCTTTTTAGCTGTTTTATTCAGCGATTAGATGCGTTCATCCAAAACCTTAACATTCGAATGCGATTCAGAGTCCTTTTCACCATCTGATATTCGTGAATTTGCCAAGTCACAAGTATGGTTTATTTCAAGAATACCAAAATTTTCTTTATGAAAGACACAATTCTTATAACGATATTAATGACTATCCAAAGTATGTGCACCACAGGGGAGCCTCGATACCAGCAAATGCAACCACCGGCTGCAAGGATGGCATGAAGTGGCAAATATCCAGTAAACCAAATCCTAATGTTGCGACTGGTGCACTTGTTGGTGGTCCTCACGAGAATGACAAGTATATAGATTCACGTAAAAACTCTATGCAAGGTGAAACGAGTACGTATAACAGTGTGGTCCTTGTTGGGCTTCTATCAGGATTGGTTTCAACGTCATTTGTGCCTAAATCCTTCACGTGATGGTTAGATGCTACAGTTCCAATATATTTACTTGTAAATAGGTCGATTTGGTAATTAATGGGTAAAACACAAAAACATCTTAAAAAGAAGCGGTCCAAAAATCATTTTAAGGTTTACTAAAATGCATAAGTCGCCTTAACAGAATAATTAAAAAATCACCTTTTTTTTAACACACTACTATTTATACAAAATTCGGACGAAAAGTGTTTTTTGTCAGCGCAACCAGACATGACCATTTAAATACCCGTTTTGAGCAGTTTTCCGACCTGTCTATTCTGCTTGAGCTTAGGGTTGTAGTATATTATTTGTGTTGTATGTAGTCCCAATATTTTGTTATTATTTCATCATAGAGCAACGTAACTGAAAATTCACGGTGTTGGTCTTTGCTACCACTCTTGTGCTTTTATATATTCCGATAATGTGTGAATGGCCTTGAGATTAATTAAACACCACCCCTTCTAGAGATGCCACAAAATAACAACTGTTCGTACAGTTTTCTTTAATTTTGGTCCCAGATCGGCTACTGACTGTTGATGTCTGGTTAGACTTACACGTCTACTCTTTGGTGCATTAGACTCTTAGAATTGTCAGTCATATATTTATACTTTCAGAATTATATCAAGTACAACATTTTTTCACGTCGCTCATCTAAAAAGCAAAAGTGGAAAACAAACCATTTAATTGCTATTGATGTTCTAAGCTAACAAATAATTATAATCAAACTAATATTTGTATTTCACTTTCTGACACGAGTATAAGTATATAATCAGTAACTATCGAACTATGTATGAAAATAATAAAACAAATCATAGCTTTTTTTTTTCTTCGCTATCTTTCTAACCATCAATCTGCAATGAATGTACACGAAGTAAATAAGTCCACACATTCAATCAGGGAGTAAAGGTCCAATGTTAAAAATCAGAACAAACTTGTGTTGCTTTCTCGATGATCTAACAGTTGTTAAGTTTTGAGCTGAGGTTTGCAGGGACGAGATTAAGTCAACGCGAAATCTCAGACTTTGCAGTATAATCCAAATGTTGCTCTATTTCCCAACTTAGCTTAGCTTCTGTCTCATTATGCTTCGGGTCATAATCCTACAAAATAAACCGGCAGATCTTAAACGTAAATATCCATACATCACATATGAACATTATAAAAGAGCGTAACGAGTGTTAATCATAGTATGTGGTTTCAACTTTCACGTAGCAATGAAATTAAAAAATGGCCTCTCTGAACATGACTGTGTTCAAAGTCACTTCAAACGTACAACTGGTTTAACCTTGCGCATGATGTTAAACTAAGAATGCAAGATGCTGACAAACTTCACGAACACATTTATCCTATGACAGACAGATGCAGTTAATAAAGTTATGACAGAAAAACTTTGTTAACTGCATTCGTCTAACAAAAGATCAATGGGTTCATGAAGTTTGTCGGTATCTTGAATTCTTAGTTTAACTTCACGCGCAAAGGTAAATCGATATTGAGCTTGAACACCGTCATATGAAGAATATCATCAATAGAACATTACAAAACATGTTAAAATAAACACACACAAAAAAAAAAAAAAAAAAATTAATTTTTTTTTTTGCAAAAGTGCATGACCATTATTGTTCTCCATCTTTTATAATTATGGCAAAGGGCCATTATTGTCCTCGGTATTTATACGCCTTACTCGTATTCAACTTGATTTAAAAAAAAATGCTTGAAAGGGCATAAATGTAATTCAATTCTACGCCTCTTTTTCATTTCGTTTCTTTCCAACTCAAGAACACAACATTTTTTCTTTCCCTTTCATTTTATTTCAACTCGAGAACATGCAATAAAAAATAAAAAAAAATCTTTACTTTTTGTTTTTTCCTTTTCTCTGTGACTCTCTTTGCCCATCATTTCTAAAACCTATCTAAAAAAACTCGTGAACGCAACGTACAAAAAGACATAACTATAGGAAAGATCTTCTAAACATGTACATCATTAAACTAAACTGTCAGCTAGCTAGATAATATAAACGTTAAATATTAGTGATGGGCTCTAGTTCCACTTGAATCAGCCCACATATAGCTTTTGACAAACTGACATCATTGATCATTCAAAATTTGTAATTGTATATTTCATTTGAATATTAGCTTGTTATCCATTATTAGATGAATAGGAGAGATATATACCTCAAGCTTGGACAAAAGTTCATAAGCAGTTGGGGAAGAAACAATGATCCGACGGGCAGATGGAGTAATGAAACCTTCGTCAACCGCATTGTCAATGAACGATAGCAGCGAGTTGTAGTATCCATCTATGTTCAACAATCCTACCTGTATATATTGCAAACTCGTAAACATTATTGTTTGGTATAATGATGTTTTGTCTAAGAATGTGTGCCGTGGTAGATTCGCTAACCCATTAACGGGTATGCACTTCACTTGAAGTCGCACTTAGTGTAACTAAAATGCTTGTTTATTTTAGTTAATCAAAAGAGACTTTAGTTGGTAAAAACAATATTTAATTAATAAAAAGTGAAGTTAGTGAGAATTTTTTAAACAACGGCAATTTATAAGTTTTGTTGTCCACTCAGAGTTTAAGAGGATTCCTAATCGTATAGAGGATTATGCAAAATAATATCATCTTTTTTTCAATGCTTACAAAAACCATAAGTATCGTAAAACTTTTCCATAGAATATAAATTTACCGGTTTTTGGTGGATTCCAAGTTGTGCCCATGTAATGACTTCAAGAAGTTCCTCGAGTGTACCATATCCTCCTTTAGAATTTCAAAACTAAAATATTAAAACTAGAAAAACTAAAGTAATAAAGTAATATTTGCCCAATATATCATTGTCACGCATATGTATGTTCATTAAAGTTAACGCATATGTAGGTGCATTAAAGTTATAAAAGCGATAGGCCTACACCATGGTCACTTTCAACTAATGTCACAACTACTATAGTCCTACATCAAGATAAAGAAAAACTCAAATCATGTTCACAATTGTCCTTTTCTTATGATTAGAATATGTGTTTCGGGAAAATGAAATTATAGATAGAAACAATACCGGGCAACGCTATAAATGCATCGGCTTGACGTGCCATCTCGGCTTTCCTTTCATGCATGTCTAATACTGCTTGTACTTCACCAACGGATTCTCCGATTATCTGAAAATTTCAATGTATCGTGTTATTCTCTATAACAAAATACATTATAACATGAACAGAAGAATTCCATGACCAACATCGAAACTTGCCTCTTTGGACATAAGCACTTGAGGTATCACTCTGCCACATTGACAAGAAATGATAAGATTAAGTGTACAAAGTTTATGCATATCACGTAAATATAATGAGTTGTTATAGCTTTACAAGACTTGGTTTTTGGTGGCAATTTACATTACATACTTGATATACAAGTGAAAAACTACTTTCACGTGCTTAATATTTAATACGTGCTTTCATTTATACACACATGTGTTTACATGTGCTTAATATTTAACAACGTTATGAATCTCGTCATTCACGCATCATGCCTCAGTCTCCTTGTAAAATAATCCATAATTCGTATACATAAGCACTAGATTTCGATCAAAGCCAAGTAGTATATACAACAGATATCATTTATAAGGTGATCAGCGGTGTCCATGACAAAACACATAAACTATGCAATTTAGTACTGTATTATATATATATATATATATATATATATATATATATATATATATATATATATATATATATATATATATATATATATATATATATATATATATATATATATATATATATATATATATATATATATATATATATATAAAGAGTAGATGATGCATACCCTAGGACGTGTTGGCCACCATCAAAGACAGCTTTTGAAACAAGGCCCATCAATCCAATGCTTCCTCCACCGTAGACCAAATCAATCTTCCTTTCAACCTGCCATTTTTATCCATCCAATTCTTAATATTTTATATACTTACCTATCTATATATACTTTTATTTAACATATTAATAATAATCAATATTCTACTTCAATCAAACTTCAACACGAAACCATATATGCCTTCTCAGTTCACGTCACTGATAGTTAAGTTCTATGTCCATTTCACGATCGACATATTAATTACTTGTACATATTTTTTAAGCTTATTTTGGAAAGTTGGCAAAACTTTTTACTTAACATGTGTGTAAGAAGTTTCTTAGAACGCACTCTTTAAAAGATGGTCAGCGTGACACAAATTATATCGTATATATGTGTTTTAGTAATTCGATAGTTGTCGATCTTCGAGTTCAAGAAACAATATAAGTATGCATGTTTGTTTTCTTTACGCTCAAGATACATACCTAAATGTTGTTCTTTTATGCACAAATAAATGAAATACGACATTCATTCTACAATAAGCAATATATGTTCTCAAGAAAAAACTTAAAAGGACAAAAAGAAGCTCTACAATAGGTATTGGATCAAAATCAATTAACTAAGAGAATTGATTTGATCACTCTCAATTTTTTTTTTACACTCTACTTTAAGTATAATCTGTTTTAATTACTTATATAAAACCATAAAGTGTACCAATCACTTTTCATTAATTAAACAAGGGCTTTAGCTTTGTTGACTAGGTAATTAATGGATCCATTTATATAATTATTACTACTACTATAAACAAATATAAAGATGTGAATCATAGTTCAATTGCGTGTCAAACATAGATAATTGCATTTATTAATTTTGTCTAGTCTAAGGTCATTATTATTTTCGATCCACATGACTTAATTAATTAATAAACTTTTAATTACACCTTTTGAAACGTTACTGACATGTCGACCTAGTAAAATATCCTCATGCTTAACTGAAAAACAGTCCGCAAAGAATATGAACTTCGTTACCATGGTAGGTGATTTTTTATATATATGGAAATCAGTATGGTTTTGAAACTTGTAAAAGAAAATATTGTACTTGTAGAACGCAAATACGTTTACCGATACGAGTAACAGAATCAACCAGGTACGTAATTCTATTTCGTTTACAGATTATAGCTACATGGGCCGGAAATAATGTACGTATAGATCATCGCCCAAAATGTAGCGATCAATACAGCTTGTTCATAAAGCACGAACCTTGCCTTGACTAGCTTGTTCATATTACCACCTCTAGTAAGATTGTTTTGCAAATGCAACAGTTTTTTTAGTTGAAACTTTCGTGACCTAAAATGATAACGGAGTATGTGATACAAAATAGTGCAAATTAAATTAGCCATTGTACGTCCGCTTGCATGGTTTTTAAAGGACTGCACGTACGCATGTACTTACACACAAGAAAGCAACTTAACTTTCGACGTCCTTATATAACTAGTGATCGACCACCAACAACCCTGGACCATAGTCATTTAAGAGTACGTCGATGACGCCATGACTATGGACAGTGTTGCGATGATCGACTATGATGCTATATGTATCTCAATAGCACGTACCTAAGCCTAATAAGACTCAACGTATTGTACGTAGTATTCTATCATATGCCAATGAAAGAGATTTAGATATAGACACATACCAATTCATTTCCGAGTTGAATAGCAGCATGACGGTAGACCGGGCTCTTGCCAGAGCAAGAGCCACAAAAGACACATATTCTCTTAAACCTTGACGGTTTCACGGTAGTTACTACCGTTGCCCCGTCTTGTATTGGGTGGTTAATAGTTTCCATTTATGGAAATAATGATATTCACTTCCTCTTTTTGTTGTTTCTTGTTTAGAATTCCCACTTACTTGTAAAAGGTTGGAAGGAGAATTTAGAAAGAAGTGAGATTATTGTTGGGAGAGATGGATTGCTTGGATTGTGTTTATATATATATATTTTTGTAAAGATTCTAATAGCACCCAAACACCTGGCTACATCCAAGCATCTAAATATTTTTTTATTATAGAGAAAATAAAAAGACAGAGATGGGATCGCTTTTAATACACAAAGTGTGAAACATGATAGTTTTTCCCTTCATGTGCTATACTTCCCCATTTTCATCCATTATCATCATTTTTAATATTATTTAGTTTTTGGATCACAAAAATCTATATTATTAAAGAAAAATTCCATTTCTACGGAGATAACACTACTACATTTTTGTCCTTGTGGTTGTATCTAAATTGCACTTTCATTCCAAAATTCAAAAGACGAGAGATATCAGTCCAAAAGGCATACCTTGTTTCCACTTTGGTCCAATTTTCTAACGCAGTTAGTTTAGTCGTTAAGTCTAATTGTAAAGTAGCAACATTAGTCCTTTAACCTAACGGTCGTTTGCAACGTTCGTCCTAATTTATATCAAAGATCGTTTGCAATGTTTGCACTGTTAACCCTTTCAGTTAGTTAGTCTTATTAAAAAAAAAATTCTAAAAAAAAAATCGAAAAAAATTAGAAAAAAAATCTAAATATATATATATATATATATATATATATATATATATATATATATATATATATATATATATATATATATATATATATATATATATATATATATATATATATATATTTTAGGAAATTATATTTTTTCCAAAAAAACTAATTTGAAAAAAAATTCCAAATAAAATTTTTTCTTAAAAATTCAAAAAAATTCTAAAAAAAAAAAAAAAATTGACGAAATTTTTTTTTTCCAAAAAAAATAATTTGAAAAAAAATTTCCTAATAAAAATTTTTCTTAAAAAATTCTAAAAAAAATTTGAAGAAAAAAATAATTTGAAAAAAATTCTAATAAAAATTTTTGTTAAAATATTCTAAAATTAAATTTTTGACGAAATTTTTTTCCAAAAAATATAATTTGAAAAAAAAATTTTAATAAAAAATTTTCTTAAAAAATAAAAAAAAATAAAATTGATGAAAATTTTTTTTTCCAAAAAAATTAATTCAAAAAAAATTTTGTTTAAGAAAAAACATTTCTAAAAAAATTATTTTTTAAGAAAATTTTAATTAGGAAAAAAAATTTCTTAAACATAATTTTTTTCAAATTACTCTTTTTGGAAAATTTTTTTTCATCAAATAATTTTTTTTTTGAATTTTTTTCGAATTTTTTTAGAAAAATTTTTATTAGAAATTTTTTTTTTCAAATTATTTTTTTTAGAAAAAAAAAATTTTCCAAAAAAAAGTCATTCTTTTAGAATTTTTTTCGATTTTTTGTTTAGAATTTTTTTTTTTATAAAACTAACGGTGCAAACATTGCAAACGATCTTCGGTATAAAGGACGAACGTTGCAAATGACCGTTAGGTTAAAGGACTAATGTTGCCACTTTACAATTAGACTTAACGACTAAACTAACTCAGTTAGAAAATTGGACCAAAAGTGGAAGCAAAGTATGCCTTTTGGACTGATATCTCACGTCTTTTGAATTTTGGACTGAAAGTGCAAGTTTGATACAACCACAAGGACCAAAAATGTAGTTAACTCTAATTTTAACTTTACTGAGTTTTGTGATATATGTTTAAAAGTAAAACACATAATTACGTTTTGTCGATTTGTGATGACGTGGGATTGCGACCACGCAACAGGTTTTACCTCTCAAGGGATCTTGAGAAGCTTGCAATCCCACCAGGCAGTGTACCTGGTCGGTGTAGTATAGTGTAGTGGTAAGTACGGGGGATTGATCGTTCTCTCACAGGGAATAGTGTTCGTTAGGTTAGAAAAACTACTCTAAAAGGTCTAAGGGTGAAAGAAGATTAATTTTGTATTTTTTATATTTTTATAAAAGCAAGTAAAATCTCGGGTTTTGGAGGAGTGAGCGGAATTAGTTGCTAGTCAACTAACTCAAAAAACTACAATTGCAATTAAAAATAAAATAACTAAACTATTGTGATTGTGAAAACTTGTAGGATACTAATAAAACTCACATACACGTTAAGATCTTATGGTGTGGTTCGTTTCATGTAAGAAAGAAAAGAAGAAATGTAGAGAGAGAAAGTTAGAGAGAGAAAAAAGTGAAGCCTTGGAGAGAAAACCAAAAAAAAAGAAATAGATTATGAGAAGGCTTACCCTCTCCAAGGATGGAGAGGGTATTTATATGTACATGGGTTTTTGCCACTTGGGCTGCGGATCAGGTATACAGTGGGTAAAGACCCGTCCTTCTTCCGCGAACTAATCTACTACTAATCTACGTTTTACTAACTAATATAACTACTACGAGCTAAACAATGCTTAATCATATCTGGGGGTGACCGAATCTTTC
>LBNU01036737.1:81580-99913 GCA_014162995.1 Artemisia annua | reverse complement strand
AAATTTATTAAAGTTTGACCAAAATCAATTCAATTTTGACTTTTTATTGGCCAATCATATTGCTCGATTTCGCCTATGTGTCAAAATCGAGCTTTCCTATTGGTCCAATTTTTTTCCACTAAGATTGTTTTATCAAAAATACTCTAAAATGATGTAATTCTTTTATTATTTAAAAGATATAAACACTTTGAAAATTTCATTGTGTAAGAATATAGAAAAAAGAGAGCTTTCATAGCATATGCCCCCTTTATACAACCTCTGCTTGCTCAAACCAATTTTTTTATATCTTTTGGCACAATGACAAAATACTTATTTGGATCCATCCCACCCTTATCTTTATGCAAATCAAACAAATAAATCGACCTAAATTAGAACTTTCAATCTCTAGACTGCCAAACAATGTATCACACACGTAACAATTCTCGAATCAGCGTAATCAACAAAGATGCAATCAATGATGTGTTTGGTAAAACAAGCTGGCCGTTAGCAATAGCAGTTACTAGTAGCAGTTAGCAGTGATAGTTTGTTTTACTAAAACGCGTTTGGTAATGTAGCTAGAATTAAAAAAAATTAGCATTTAAACAAAACAAAAATGCTAAATGTTAAATGCTTGAAAAATGAGCGTATAGAAAAGTAGCATTTAAACAAAAGAAAAATACTAAATACTTGTTGCCAAACAAGCTTTAATATTCAAATGCTAATTGCTAAATTCTCAAAAATGCTCTAAAAAGCTTGTCGCTAAACATACCAACACCTTTTTCACTCAAAGTTTTCTTTAGGCTTTGCAGGTTTAAACAACGGCCTTACACATCCAAACTTGCACAAATGTTGAAGTTATGTTCTTATACCAAAGTTCATATTGTGTACTACCTCCGTCCCACAATAATTGTCTACTTTGACTTTTTTGAGTCTTTTTTAGTCAACTTTGACCATAAATATTTTTATTTGTGTAATATAATACTTGATGAAAATATATATGAATAAATTGAGTTTTAAATGTATTTTCATTGGTATACTTTTCATCAAGTATTATGTAATACAAATAAAAATATTAATGTTCAAACTTGAATAAGAAAGACTAAAAAAAATCAAAGTGGACAATTATTATGGGACGAAGGGAGTAGTATTTTTTCCTTTTATTAGAAACCGTATCAAATAGCAAGCCGTCAACATGGCTTCCTCCCAAAACCTGTCACTCAAACCCGATTAAGATAAAATGGCCTTTTTTTAAAGAGCTCTATTTTTTCCTTTCGGAATCTGTTTTTCCTATTATTATTAATGTATATTTAATCTTAAACACAATCTTAGGATTTTAATCAACTATTAAGAAAATCGTTCGATGGATGAGTAGAGACCTAGTTGATCATTAAATAACGAATGTGTGTACACATAAATAATAATATAATATGCTAGACTAATAAATGGGCCCATAATAATAACCCATTAACAGCCTCCCACAATTAGAGTGAGAGAAGAGCGAACACTAATTCTGGCTTGAAACTCGTCAAATAAAGTAGTAGGCAAGACTTTGGTGAAGATGTCAACATACTAATAACCAGATGACACATGAAGAATCCAAACTTGACGAGCAACAACTAAATTTTGCATAGAATGTATATCAATCTCAATATGCTTCGTGCGTTGGTGCTGCATGGGATTATACGATAGTTGAACCGCACTAACATAGTCATAATAAACTAGCTAGAGTAGTAAAAGATAACGGTCTATGAAGCCCACGTAATTAATTTCGTAACCAACAAGTCTCAACAATAGCCTTAGCAATTCCTCGATATTTGCCCTTCACAATGGACAACTAGAGCTTAACTTGACGCTTGGAGGAACAAGAGATGAGGTTATTTCCGTGAAACACACAATACACAAAATTTGACATGTAAGTGGCAGGGCAACCCGCCCAATCCGTATCAGAGTAAGCAAATAAAGAGATGAAAAAAACGAGTACAACTATAAATCATAATCCAAAGTGCAATTGACATAATGCAAAATCCATTTGAGAGCTGAGAAATGGGGTTCACGAGGATTGTGCATACATAAACAAATATGTTGAATTACAAAAGAAAATTTTAGGTCATGTAAAAGTGTGATACTGAAGAGAACATGCTAGACTATTATATAAAGTTGGATCCATCCCGGGATCACCATCCACCCACCCTTATCTTGGACTCCATGTCAATGGGTGTCCAACATGGATTACACCTAATCATATTAGCGCGCTCAAGAATCTCAAAAGCATACTTCTTGTGTGAAAGAAACATCCTTGAAGGATACACATAAATACCAAGAAAATAATCAAAGGGCCCAAGATCAGTCAAAGAAAACTCCAGATGCAGAGAGGTAATAAGTTTTTGTAACAAAGTTGTAGAAACAATCTACATGATATCATAAACATACAAAAGCAAATAAGTAGTGTGATAAAAAGCAACACGAGTGGCATAAGTTGTAAATCTGTTAAAAGAAAGCTCGATGAGCCTGTTTATTTATGCAGCATGTTGCGATGGCGCATGGCGACTTCTGTAAGTGGTGATTTTGGTTGAGTGTTGTGCAAAATAGTAAAATGAATAGAATGACGCTAACCGCATCAATTTACTCCAAACGGTTTGAAAGTTATGCCCAAAATAGTATGCAGTTAGGGTTTTAGCTGAAAATTTGCACTTTTTTATATATTTTTTTTATAGCAGTTGATATTTAGAGGTGTTAGATTGGAACATTTGAAGGGTGGCTTAGAGATAGTGGCTCATGACGGTCAACTACGTCTCGGGATCAAACTCGCTTTGATACCATGTTAGGTTTGTTAATTGACTAATTACTAAATAATTAATGTGTGTACAATATAAATAAAAATAGACTGATAAATAAAAACAAGTCACTTAATTAAGTAATTTTATATGGTAACCATGAGTTTAATTTTCATAACCATTTTAATCTCAAGTTTGTTGAACCCTACCTTAACCTAAATACAATCCTTTAAGAATGTTTAACTACAAGTTTTTACCTAAACCCGGAGAGTTTAAAAAACTATTTCCCCGACTCAAAGACTATTAAAAATAATCTCTAAGTATTTTCTATTTTCTTTTTCTTTTTTTCACTAAATGAATAAATCAGAACCCACGTCTCAACCGTCACAATAATATAAGTATTTTATTTAATTTCAGTCATAATTTTAATATCTATTCAATCAACAACAATAATTTTAATTCTTACAATTCACTTGAAACGGAAGGCAAGTGGTCGTCTTCGTTCAACTAGGCTACAAAATAGAAATGGACATCAAAGAAGGGAAAAAACTTTTACCATTCATATACTTTTTAGTTGTGCATCTATAATAAAATTGTGTTTGTGCTAACATGTATCTTTTGATAGGAGCATTGCTATTGGTCTGATAGAGGACATGTTGTTGTTGTCTTGGTTTTCTTTTTGGTAAGTGGATCAAGCTGTTGTGTTGGTTTTATGTTTATTTTTATTTGGAAACCTCATTTTTTTTTATCATTATTGTTATTTTTTTTTATCGTTTCATTTTGAATGGATTCTTTTGTTAACTTCCATGGAATAGCCTATTTCTAGCTACGCTACTCATTCAAGATAAATCCATTGCTACTTTGCTTCTTTATGTGATCATTAATGTTACGATGGAACTGATAAATACATAGGCTTGAAAATTTGTTTCATGAAATCATCATAGTTGTCAATCCAAAAAAGCTTTTACATCCTCAATTGCTTATACAAGGTAGATACTGTGACAACGCGTTGTAAAATAATGGATTTACTATCCATTAAGTTCATATACATAATGTTGTAAAGTTATTGTAGGCAATTGCTAATATCTATATATAAAATAAAGATGCGATTAAATAAATTGATTTAGTTAATTACTCCTTCTGTCCAAATTTATTTGTCCACTTTTGACTTTTTGGGTATTTCTTTTTCAACTTTGACCTTAATTATTTTTGTTTGTAATATAGAATCTTTTATATAATAAAACAAAACCCTTAGTGGTACTTTTGTATTTCGGAAAAAAGAATATTTCCTTATTAGGTAATATTTTAATTATTATTTTTTAATTTAAAATTTTAAAAATTTGATTTCTTGATATACTACACAAGTAGAAGATAAATACAAAAAATATAGATAAGATGCAACTAACAAGAATTAAAATTTTTAAATGATTATCTTTAATAATAAACAAATATAATTAAAAATCATAAATCAAACAAAACAAAGATTAAATTATTTGTTTTTTAAAAAATAAAAATATATCATTCAAAAATTTTTTTAAGAAAAACCCGCGCGTGCGCGGGCATTATAACTAGTACTTGATAAACATTATACCAATGAAAATACATTAAAAAGCCCAATCCATTCATATATTTTATATCAAGTTTTAGATAATACAAAAGAAAATAATTAAGGTCAAAGTTATAAATAAAAGACTTTAAAAGTTAAAAGTGGACAAATAAATTGAGACGAAAGGAGTAATATGTTTTCAGAAACAAACAATCAAATTGGTTTTAGATAATAATTTAGAACTCCCCTGGTTTGGGAAGTACTTTTTAAAATCCTTGTTATATGGTAAACAAATCCAGATATAAAGTTTGTGATAAACACAATGCTTACATCTTTCACCATTTTACTATTAGGATCAAATGAGAAGAAATCTTAAAATGAGAAATAACTATAACAACGCATCTTAAAGATGCGTCAACCTGAATTAAATGAATCTCTAATCTTTTAGAAGCACCATAATATATATTGTAGCTAAAAATTAGACTCATATGCATAAATTAAATGCATTTCATAAATTAGGCGAATCTTATGTATTTTTCGTCCTTTACGGGTCAAATTTATTGCTAGTACTACTTTGCGTTATTTTCACGTCAAAATCACTTTCGAAACCAATTGAGATGTATCTAAATGAATAGAGATGCATCTAATTCAAGTCGATGCATCTCAAATGTGTGGTTATAATTATTTCTCATCTTTCACAATTTATGTTTTCTTCTCGCTTGATCTATATCGTCCTATTTTTTTCTTTTTCTGTACGAGTACTATGAAATGGAGAGTTATTGTACTTTAGATGTAGAGACGACATGTAGGTGAAGTTACGAACTTTTGTAATAAACGCAAATTAAAACAAATCAAATCATGTACAGGTTGTAGTTTACAATCCTAATGTTTCACCAACAAAATCTGTTTCTAAGATAATTACTGATAGATTAGCAAGCAACAAGTCAAGTCTAACTGTTTAAGTATTTCAATTAATGACAAAAATCAAGATTATAAAGGAAATGAGAGTATTATTTATTAGATACGAGTTACAATAGGAGTTAATCCATATTTCAGTAATAGATACACAGACTCTTGTATTACATAAATACTTATTATGATTTAGTTATCAATTTATTTAGTAGTGAAGAAACACTTTATTTTTTTTTTCATTCTTCATAGTTTTCAGAATTTCAACTGATACTTTGGTTGTTGATTTGGTGAAAACAACCCAAAATGTTTCTCCGTTTCTGCTCCCGGTTTGTTATTTTCATCGAACATTGCAAACAAATAAGTCTCAATAGATCTTCCGGGCTTCCGTGGTGTCCCCTTTGTCCCTTTGACATGCGCGATCAAATTCCTATAATAAGTTCCAGCATTTCCTATTGTCGCTGCACGGCCACCTGCTGATGGCCATCCACTCTCCGAAACAACAATCTCCACATTTTCTCCACCAAGACGTGCTTGAGCCGCATAATGAGCATCCAACATCGCGCTAAAAAGGTTAGAATATTGGCGACCATTGTCATTTACTACTGTTCCTGGTGCGGTAAACAATGCATATGGGAGATTCGAATTAGGGTCATTAAGGTAGCCAAAATAGGGGTAAATATTAGCAAGCATTGGTAAGTTGTTTTGGGCTAGAAATCTGATTATAGGCTCAATAAACCCGCGCACATTGTTATCAAATGCGCCGTCGTTTGGTGGGAAGGTTTTGGATAAGAGACCGGTGTAGGTTGCGGTTGACACCTTGATTTTATTATTTAGGCCCGCAGCTCTAAGGGCGGTATGGATATTTCGCATTGCTGGGAGTACAAAATTTACGAATCTTCGATTATCATTATTTGGATTAACTTCATTTCCAACAGCGATGTATTTAAATTTGACATCAGGGTATCTTTGGATGTTGTCTCTAACCCATGTGTTTGCTCTTCCTTGATCATTGAGGGATTGAAGATTATCATTAGGAACATCAAGTATGAGTTCAATGTTGGTTCCTTTGAGTGCTTGAAGGACAGCTTGATCTGGTCCATAGATACGCATCTTGGTTATGCCATTGTTTCTGTAGAGGGTGACCACATCTCTTTCGGATGGTAAACCACTGCCAACTTTCCCGTAGCACACGCCTACAGACTGTGCATCTGTTTACATCATTGAAAATAGATTGAGTTAGAATGCAATACAAGTTTCGTGTACAAGATTTATACAGTATATATTAAAAAAAAAAAAAAAAATGATTAGATACACTCTTTGTTTCTTGGAAAAAAGTCCATTTAAAAGGCTTATAATTTGTGTCTTATTACGTATAGGTACACATGATACACACATTGGTGTATTCAAATCAGTTGCGGATCTAGCATGGTGGCGGGTGTACACGGGCTACGCCCATTAATAACCCACGTTATATAAAACATAATGACTTTTTTCATGGTGCTACTAGCAAAATTTCTCTTATGCTGCTAGTTTTGTGTCAAGAGTGTATTTGGAAGTGTCATTTTATCTATACTACATATAAAGGAAAAATGGTCAATCTTGAAAAGTGAAAAATTGAAAAGTCAAGTAATGTGAAATCTTGAAAATCTTATTAAAGGAAATTATGAAATGTAATTAATACTCTTATTAAAACACCTCATTACTTAAAAGCACAATGATTTATTCACATTGTACAACTAATTAAAAACATATTTACCAAATTAAATACAACGAATTAATACAAATCACAAACCGGATTGACCCGGGACGCTTCAAACCCGACGGGTTGAACCGGTTTAATTTGACTCGTTTTCGACCCAACCTAGCAAGTTGACCCGGTTTAAATCGACCAATTAAAAACATATCTACCAAATTAAATACAACCAATTAATACAAATCACAAATCGGGTTGACCCGGGACGCTTCAAACCCGACGGGTTGAACCGGTTTAATTTGACTCGTTTTTGACCGAACCTAGCAAGTTGATCCGGTTTAAATCGACCAATTTTTCGACCGGAACGGTTCAACCGGTTGAACCACCCGGGTCAAACCGGGTTTCAAAACATTGTGTTTAATTCCCAAATCTTCAAACTTTTATTATTTTTCATTCATAACCTATAAACTTTTTTTTATGAATAAACTATTTGTCGCTATAAAATCCCGTTGCTATGTACGGGTACTCGTCTAGTATCTATACATGGGAAAATTCAAAAATTGAGTAGATTTCATGTTAAATAGTAAAACAACTTTGAAAATCAAGCTAAGGTGCACAAGATTTTGCGATTTTTCTGGTGCTACATCCGAGTAAAAAACCTGAATCCGCCACTGTATTGAATCATATATATAAAAAGTATATCATAAAACGAAAACACTAATACAAACATTTATAAATATACAGGCCAATGACTAGTAAATTAAATTAAAGAAAAGAAAAATTAAACCTGTGATTGCTAGAATACTACTAGTAATAAATAAGGTGACCAGTAGAAATTTGGTTGCCATAACTATGAATTTCTGAAATGTTCTTTGAAATGCAAGCATATATATAGTGGGAAGAAAACCAATAATTCCAATTTACTTATATCTTATAATAATGACATTCTGTTCAAAAAAAAAAAAAAAAATAATAATAATAATGACATTTACTTAGTTGTGGAAAATAAGGATTTCATATGCAGAATTAGCCGTCAACAAATAATGGGAAATTTCCACACTACGAGTCTCTCAAGTTGGCTCATTATTCTTTGAGTCAATTTTCTCATTGAAAGGTTTTTTTTTTATTAAGAGTTTGATCTATTGGTTTAAGCACATATGACGGTAAGACTGATTAAGGTATTGAACATTCTTGTTTATGTTATACTTAGATAAAAATTTCTTGTATCGTCAACTCAAAAGATGCAGTTTAGTACTCCCTCCGTCCTAATTTATAAGTCCATTTTCTTGTTTTGGCTTGTCCCAAAATACTTGTCCATTTTCATATTTCAACCAATCAAATGACACTTTAGTGGAGAGAGAAGATATTTGATTGATGAATAAATTAGTTAATGGGAATTTATTAAACTTTGTGCAAAGTCAAAATGGACTTATAATTTGGGATAGAGGGAGCAGTAGAGAATTGAGATTTTTCAGTGTAGACTCAAGTTCAAACCCTAAACTCTACAGTTAACAACTATGGGGTTTGTCTAGTTTTCAAGTGCCTTAGCTAGTTAGTTGGATCCGGGTAAAAGACTTTGCAAGAAAATGGTTATGCATGTTTCTTAATACGGGTTAAATCTCTCTTAACCGCTGAGTCAGAACATTACCTATTGCATACTATTCTTACGACGACAAATGTATACGGGTCACCATTACTGGTTATCAACATTTTACAATAGAACTAGGGATGAGCAAAATAACCAAAGAACCGGACCGGAACCAAAAAGAAATGAATCATATCCAGACCTGATGGTTCTGGTTCTTGAGTTATAGATTCTTTGGTTCTTGGATCGGTTCGGTTCGGGTCCATCGGTTCTCAGTTCCGGAACCGAATATCCAATAATTCTAAAAACATGTGACTTTCTTTACTTCTCAAACTCAAAACATTTGATGGAGTGTATTTGTTTTAAAACCATGAGCAAGTCAGTGTGACACTTCTCGGTTGGATCTAACAAAACCTCAACTCAGTTTCGGTCTAGTTCTCTTGTTCTTTTACTCTTTCCTATGTAAGAAGATGTGATTGTGAAAGATATGGAAAACAATTAGAGAAACTAACCGGAAAAGATGAAGGAAAACAAACGGTGAAACCATAAACTGTTTTGGTTATTTGGTTGGACAAAGTTTGAAGATATTTTATTTTGTTTTTCGAATTGTTATATGTCATTGTTTTGTTAAACATTTGAACAATGTGAAACTATAAATTGATTGTTTGTTGATTTTATGCTTTAGTTTTTGAATTTTATTAGTTTAAATGTAAATAGTTGCAAACACTTGGAAAAAATTGAAATAGTTTTTGCTTTTTATTGGCCTAATTCTTGAGTGCATGAGTTTTTTTTTTTTTTTTTTTCTTCTTCTTCTTCTTCTTCTTCTTCTTCTTCTAAGATATCGGTTCCTAACCGGGTAGACCGGAAGAACCGAAACTTGAACCAGAACCAAAATTTATGTTCGGATCGGCTCTCGGTTCCTACTTTTCACAAAATTCGGTTTCCGGATCCATTAGGTCCTACTACGGTTCCAAGCGGTTCCGGACCATGCTCCTCCCCCAAATAGAACTACTCATAATCTTACCGCTAGTGATAATACTAAGAACAACCTCTTTATAAAAGTTTGATGTAATTTTATTAGGAAAATATCGTTGATAATATCGCGATAGCTTCCATGGGCCTTCCTTCCATAATATCTTGCCCCTCATCAATTTATATCTAGAAATAGGTAAGTTTTGAGTGATGGTAACATTACGAATTTTTGTTCATGGTCTATACGATATTACAAATTAAAGAAGACCCAAATAATTTTGAGTGAATTGTAAAAATAAATGTACTTTTTTTTTTATAAAGAAAATACAGTATTGATGTTACATTGTTAGACTTTTTTACAAAAGTTTCCAATTACTAATTCCTGTAGAGTGCCCGTTCAACATGCAATGCAACAGTTATACATAATGGATTAGTTATTTCTCCAACTTAATTAATTGTCTCTTTGAAATATTTTTTATGCACAATTAGCACATATATAAGATTACATGTTTGACTAACACGAATATGATCCTATTTTTACCAAAAAGAAAATACCTTCACTGCGCAACGTTCTATTTTCCTGATACAGTGATCTCCATCTGATATCATGGTGACTCTCCTAATTCGTGGACTGATATCAGCAAAAACGAACAACTACTCTCGTTATGGAAAGTGAACCCGAACCCACTTTGGTCTAATTACCAATCCAAATTACTGTTTTCAACCAGTAAACTATATAAATCCAAATGATACCTATTTGACATTATAAATGCATTAAACAAATATTTGAACTCAAAATATAATTTCTCAAAAATGTACGTAAGAAGTATGAACATCCACTTGAAAGATTGAATCCTAAAAATTATCGAAAATACAAACTAATGATGAAGTTGGCATAAAATGAGTCGTTGTATATCTTAGTAATTATCTGAAATGCATCTAAAAAATGTAAGATATTAAGCAAAAATAATTGTCGCTACAAAGAGGAAGTCGGAGGGCACCCCGAGTGCCTTGGTTGGCCCTAGCTCACTTTTTATTGAGTGGGCTAGCCCAGGTCTAGGGCAGCTCCCCTTATACAAAAAATAGTAGTACTACGTAGTACTTTGTATTTTTGGCTTGTTTGTACGTATTCTAGACACAAACTTAAGACTTGGTGGTTAAGTTATTATGGAACTTTAAAAGGTGGTATCGCAGTAGGATTCAACGTAATTCATCTATATATGTGATACTATGTAATTGTAAATTTGTAATTTGAATTTATCAATAATAATACTAGCTGTATCTGGTCGTGTAAACTATGATTTTTTATTTTTATTTTTATTTATTTTTTATTTTTTATTTTTTTTTGCTGCAAGCTAACTTAATCTTCATTTAGTATCTTATAATAAATGTCAAGTTCACACACCAAATGGCTTGTCTCTCAATGGTATCGCATATGTAAGAATGTTTGCAAAATATTTGTGAGTTGACCAAGTCATACTTAGGACATTGTGAGATTGATTTGTTTGTGTAAATATTATGAGATAGTTAGTTGTTTTTCAAAGAAAATGTCAAGTTCACACACACAACCAGAAGTGAAACCAAACTCCGTGTAGTGGAATAGAAGAAAAAAAAGTAGATAACATCTAGTGGGCTAATAATTCCTTTGAACATTCTTTGTTCAAAGAATAAAGACAAGTGAGAACTTTCATGGGAGATGGCACAATGACTGAATGACAAGATACTTGTTTGGATCATGCCTCAAAAAAGTCACTATTAATATTTACGATACAAACAAATAAGTTTCAATATTTATTTGCAAACTAAACAACTAACTCTACCTATATTTGAACTTTCAAACCTGCAAAATAATCAAACCCATTGACTCAGTCACGTCAACCCCGTTTGATTCGGTTTAGCTAAAGATTAATAGCAAGTAGCTACTTGGTTCGTAGTTTATAATAATGACCAAGTAGAGAATAGCTAGAAGATGCAATTAACCTTCTTTAAATTATTGTAGTCTAATAAAATGCCGATACTAATGCAAATGTTATAGATATACGACCCAACTCTGCTAGTGATTTTCAGTTCAGTTTCAAAGATCTAGGGAAACTACACTATTATTTAGGAATTGAATTCATTAGAGGTCAAAAGGGAATTGTGATGACACAAAGGAAGTATGCTTTAGATCTCACTGAACATGCTGGATTAATGAATGCCATGTTGGAAAATTTTAGTGTAAAAATGAGTTTTCATTAACTTTGGACATAAACTAGTATTGGTAAATATAGTTTTTATGGTTAAAGTCTCATATGGTTAATTGGTTATGTAGTCCATAGTGAGAGCTTTGTACCGAGATTTTATATGTCCAAAATGGAGCTAGTGTGAATGAGATATCGAATCTCAAAGTAGGATGCTTGGACTGGAAATTAAGGAAAGAAATGTGCTGAAGTTTGTCCCACACTAGTGGGTGAGCAAAGTGTTAATGAGTTCATATCTGAGAGCATGAAGTCTTTACTAAAACTTGGTAAACCAACATGGCTCAATATGTGCAAATTTGAATTTTGTATCCTGGACAAATATAGTGTTTTTGCTCCAGAATTTGTTTTGACCCATTTATGACTCAAAGTTCAAACTTTCAGTTTCAATTGCTAGTTTAAAATGCAAATTGTAACAGCATATATTAAGTAGCTGTTATCACTCTTAAATGGCATTTTAACTAGTTATAAAGAGTATTCCTTCCATGAGTTCTTATGAGGAGTATAAATGCCAGCCTCATTCTTGTTTCCAAGACACACCAATAACATCACAGCTTACTCCTTTTGATCCCAGCATACTCACAACAATTCCAAGAAAGTTTCGGGCAAATTGTCAATTCTGGCAGTACACTGCTTCGGGCCGTTGTACCCTGGGAAACAACCGTGGTAATTGACACGGAACTGTTTTAAGGGAATCGTGTTCAACACGAGACTCGGCCTACTTGTTTATTGATTCTGTGTAAAACTGTAGGTTCAGGTGCTTCTCAATTTTGTTTTAATTCCATTGTTGATTTCTTCCTGTTATTGTACTTTAATTGTCTATATAAACGGTATTCAGTTACTACATGCCAAACATGCCAAAACTCCTCTTAATCCAAATGTCAAATTACATTATGAAGATGGTGAACCACTAACTTATCTTTCTCAATACAGGACTTTGGTAGGCAAGCTGATCTATCTCACCGTTAGCAGACCTGACATAGCCTTTGCAGCTCAACTCCTAAGTCAGTTCTCCTATTCACCACATACAGCTCATCTAGATGCTTTACACTTATTCTTTCCAAAACCAATCCTATACTACTTCAAGCATATTGTCATAGTGACTGGGCAAGTTGCCCTTCTTCACTGACTGATTCATTCCAAAGTTTGATTTAATTCAAATTTCATATTTTGTGGTTCTAATTTTGGTTTCGCTAATGATCGATGATAAAAAGAAATACTTATTTGATGATGATTATGATGTTAAAGACAATGACGAGTTTGATGATATATGATGATGAAGATGATGCGAAACAACGGATTATGATGCAAATTAAACGATTGATGATGATGATGATGATGATGATGAGTATGAGTATGATATTGTTGTTGAGCGGTAATGATGATGTTCATGATGGATTATGATGATACTGATGAAAGATGATGATGCAAAATCCAAGATGCAAGATCGGTGATGATGAAATTGGTGATAGATGATGATGCAAAATGCAAAATGACCATGACGATGTGGATAATTACGATGCTCATTTCGATGCATACACGTAATTACTATATGCTACAATATTGAAAGAAAATTCTAAAAGGAAATATGAACATGCATGCATATAAGAAAATGGGACTGAATTGAAGAAGAGACTTGTAGCCAGACTTTTTTAATCTTAGATTTTCTATTATACCCTTTTGAACTTGGTACATGTGGCAAGTTTTTGTGGTGTTTCACCATTTTTAGTTTAAGAGAGTGTTTTACAATAACTAATCCCTAATGGTTTAGGGTCGTTCCTNTTTTTTTTTTTTTTTTTTTTTTATTTATTTATTTTTTTTTACGAGTACTATAATATGGAGAGTTATTGTACTTTAAATGTAGAGACAAGAACTAGGTGGAGCGAACTTTATATAAAAACAAATCAAATCATGTACAGGTTGTAGTTTACAATCCTAATGTTTTACCAACAAATTAAAACCTGTTTCTAAGGCGAGCAACAAGTCAAGTCTAACTGTTTAAGTATTTCAATTAATGACAAAAATCAAGATTATATATAGCCAACATACTTTCGTTTGCACACACCGTATCAACACAAGTAAGTATGCATCAGGCTTTAGAATAAAGGAAATGAGAGTATTATTCATTAGATACGAGTTACAATAGGAGTTAATAATCCACATTTCAGTAATACATATATAGATTCTTGTATTACATAACTAATAACTAATTATTATGATTCAATTATCAATTTATTTAGTAGTGAAGAAACACTTTATTTTTATCTTTTATTCTTCATAGTTTTCAGAATTTCAACTGATACTTTGATTGTTGATTTGGCGAAAACACCCCAAAATGTTTCTCCGTGTCTGCTCCCGGTTTGTTATTTTCATCGAACATTGCAAACAAATAAGTCTCAATAGATCTTCCGGGCTTCCGTGGTGTCCCCTTTGTCCCTTTGACATGCGCGATCAAATTCCTATAATAAGTTCCAGCATTTCCTATTGTCGCTGCACGGCCACCTGCTGATGGCCATCCACTCTCCGAAACAACAATCTCCACATTTTCTCCACCAAGACGTGCTTGAGCCGCATAATGAGCATCCAACATCGCGCTAAAAAGGTTAGAATATTGGCGACCATTGTCATTTACTACTGTTCCTGGTGCGGTAAACAATGCATATGGGAGATTCGAATTTGGGTCATTAAGGTAGCCAAAATAGGGGTAAATATTAGCAAGCATTGGTAAGTTGTTTTGGGCTAGAAATCTGATTATAGGCTCAATAAACCCGCGCACATTGTTATCAAATGCGCCGTCATTTGGTGGGAAGGTTTTGGATAGGAGACCGGTGTAGGTTGCGGTTGACACCTTAATTTTGTTATTTAGGCCCGCAGCTCTAAGGGCGTTATGGATATTGCGCATCGCTGGGAGTACAAAATTTACGAATCTTCGATTATCATTATTTGGATTAACTTCATTTCCAACAGCGATGTATTTAAATTTGACATCAGGGTATCTTTGGATGTTGTCTCTAACCCATGTGTTTGCTCTTCCTTGATCATTGAGGGATTGAAGATTATCATTAGGAACATCAAGTATGAGTTCAATGTTGGTTCCTTTGAGTGCTTGAAGGACACCTTGATCTGGTCCATAGATACGCATCTTGGTTATGCCATTGTTTCTGTAGAGAGTGACCACGTCTCTATCGGATGGTAAACCACTGCCAACTTTCCCATAGCACACGCCAACGGACTGTGCATCTGTTTTACATCATTAAAAATAGATTGAGTTAGAATGCAATACAAGTTTCGTGTACAAGATAAAAAAATAAATAAAAAAATGATTAGATAATTTGTGTCTTAGCACGTATAGGTACACATGATACACACATTGGTGTATTCAAATCAGTTGCGAATCTAGCATGGTGGCAGGTGTACACGGGCTACGCCCATTAATAGCCCACACTATATAAAAAATAATGACTTTTTCACGGTGCTACAAGCAAATTTTCTCTTATGCTGCTAGTTTTGCGTCAAGAGTGTGATTGGAAGTGTCATTTTATATCTATACATGGGAAAATTCAGAAATTGAGTAGATTTCATGTTAAAGAACAGAAGAACAAATTTGAAAATCAAGCTAAGGTGCACAAGATTTTGCGATTTTTCTGGTGCTACATCCAAGTAAAAAACCTGAATCCGCCACTAACTGTATTGAATCATATATATGAAAAGTCTATCATAAAACGAAAACACTAATAATACAAGATTACAAACATTTTTATATATATATAGGCCAATGACTAGTAAGTTAAATTAAAGAAAAGAAAAACCTGTGATTGCTAGAATACTACTAGTAATAAGTAAGGTGACTAGTAGAAATTTGGTTGCCATAACTATGAATTTGCTGAAATGTTCTTTGAAATGCAAGCATATATATAGTGGGAAGAAAACCAATATTTCCAATTTATTTATATCTTATAATAATAAAATTTACTTAGTTGTGGAAAATAAGGGTTTCATATGTAGAATTAGCCGTCAACAAAATAATAATGGGAAATTTCCACACTACGAGTCTCTCAAGTTGGCTCATTATTCTTTGACTCAATTTTCTCACTGAAAGATCTTTTTATTAAATGTTTGATCTATTGGTTTAAGCGCATATGACGGTATGACTTATTAACGTATTGAACATTCTTGTTTATGTAATACTTAGATTAAAATTTCTTGTATTGATAACTGATCAAAAGATGCAGTTTAGTAGTAGAGAATTGAGATTTTTTAGTGTAGACTGTAGACTCATGTTCAAACCCTAAACTCTACAGTTAACAACTACGGGGTTTGTCAAGTTTTAAAGGGCCTAGCTATTAGTTGGATCCGAGTAAAACACTTTAATTTGCAAGAAAATGGTTATGGATGTTTCTTATAACGGGCTAACTCTCTCTTAACCGTTGAGTGATAATACTAAGAACAACCTCTTTATAAAAGTTTGATGTAATTTTATTAGGAAAATATCGTTGATAATATGGCGATGGCTTCCATGGGTCTTCCTTCCATCAATAAATAGGTAAGTTTTGAGTGATGCTAAAATCTATAAATAGCGATGGCTTCCCTCATTAATTTACATCTATAAATAGGTAAGTTTTGAGTGATGCTAACATTACGAATTTTTGTTCATGGTCTATACGATATTACAAAAGAAGACCCAAATAATTTTGAGTGAATTGTAAAAATAAATGTACTTCTTTTTATGAACATATTGATTTTAATTACCTTGTTAGACTTTTTTACAAAAGTTTCCAATTACTAATTCCTGTAGAGTGCCCGTCAAACATGCAATGCAACAGTTATACATAGTTATTTCTCCAACTTAAATTGTCTCTTTGAAATATTTTTTATGCACAGTTAGTACATATATTTGTCACGAAAACAAATTGATATTGAGATTTATGAGAATTTGATAGTAAATTCTAACTTGTAATTGCCCAGAGAAATAATTAATGGACCCGGAAATATTTATAAAATGAAATAAAATCGATATTGTTGTTTGGCCGTATCACGAGTATGCTAAACAAACATGTAGCAGGTTATAACTCATGCACGCATGAGGCTTTAATATAAATCTTAGATAACTCGTTTTAACATACGTATAACATATCTAAATATCTATAACAATTGTAGAACCTATATTGCTTTTCAATAAGAATCAAATGAGAAGTTACTGTTAGATTAATTAAAGATATACACGATCAATCTCATGTAATCACAACATCAAATTAGACTTACTTGATGGTAAAACCGACTGAAGATTCAAATTGGATGATGAAGCCATATCGTTAGGGTTCGTCGATTTCAATAATCAGATGAGGGATTTCTCTCAAATAATTAGTGTTTGAGAGAGATTTTGTTCTTGACAAGATAGAAAATGACCACAACCCTAGGATTTATTTGTTATTGTAGTTACTTTTTGGTAGTTAGGGGGTATAATATTTCATGAAGGCATATTTTAAGGTCCAAATAATCTAAGGCCATATTAGAAGGATTAATCTATCATTCTCCCATTTGGCCTTAGGACCATTTATTTATATACATAAAACTCAAAATTTATATTGGCCAGTTACAAGTTTATGTGAATCGTCATAATTTCATAATAGTACCAAAGCAAAACGATACAGCCTAACGTATCGCGTTTGACACGAGACCCCCATCAATTATACTGATGGTACTAATATGAAAAATATGATCCCATTAAGCCAAAATGACAAAAGAGTACGTAATGTCGTACAAATTGTCTATAATGAAACATAAGCGCCTGTTTTGAAGGTAAACGTTATCATGAAATAGTGCACTACTATAACATTATATAAGGTCTTGACGAAAACCCATTTTAGCAAAATGGCCTTGAAATACTTTGGGTGGTAGACCTTTAGTTAGCGGATCCGCAAGCATTTCAATCGTTCTAATGTGCTCAATACATACACATTGTTCCTTCACTCTTTTACATACGATTAATTACTTTGTATCGATGTATAAACCATCTCCAGTTGAACTATTAATGTTCGAGAAGCTCAGGGCTGCGCTATTATCGCAGTAAATCTTCAATGGTCTTGAGATGGAGTTAACAACTTTAAAAATGAATTACATGTCTCGTTGTTATATGCACAATCTCGTGTATTTATTTTCATCTCATAGTAGTCGTGGGGTCGTTCATTCTTTTTGATATTTATACTTCTGTTAATAATAATTTTAGCCATAATTAATTGTTAAACCTGGTTAAACTTATAAAAAGGAATAAAATAAGTCGTTTTTGAACGTGAAAACTAAAAAAAGCAAAAATAGTAAGTAAATAATGTTTTTGTGCATCCTTATTAATCTCGTAAAGAAGAATAACATGAGTTATTCGTGTATGCATTTATGTATCACACTAACTCGTGTTTTTATTTCAAAATATATAAATACTATTTATAAATAACAACAAGATATATGTTGTTTAAAAAAATAAAGTGTAGGGGTTATTTATTAAATTTATAAACTTATTAAAGATGGCTAATTGAACGAAAATATAGCTTACTTGCCACATTTTATAGTTCTGTATAGCCTTTTATTTTTTCTAGATCGATGTAGCATACTTTTTTTTTCTTTTTTTTTTTTTTTTTTTT
>LBNU01036737.1:31945-64318 GCA_014162995.1 Artemisia annua | reverse complement strand
TATATATATATATATATATATATATATATATATATAAATATACCCTCTCCGTCCCACATTAAGTGTTCACTATGACCTTTTTAAGCTTTTTTTCTTCAACTTTGACTTTAAATATTTTTGTTCTTGTTATATAATACTTGATGCAAGATATATGAATGGATTAACTTTTTAAATGTATTTTTATTTGCATAATTTTATTAATTATTATGTAACACAAATAAATGTATTTAAAGTTAAAGTTGAAGAAAAAATATTTAAAAATAATAGTGGACACTTAATGTGGGACAGAGGTAGTATATATTTATGTGAATTTGTTTTTTGGTTCGATTTTGTTTTCATTTTGACAAAATTCTATCCAAACCGAATACTAAATATTTAATTTAATTTAGTTCGGTTTCAGTTTTCGGCTCATACGCCCGATTCACGAACACCCCTAAATTAAGTGAGTGTACTTTTTTTTTTTAACTTAAGTGAGTGTACTTGAATTGGGCCTTTCCCATCCTTTCCAACCCAAGACGAATTAGGTCGAACAGAGTGGGCGTGACCCCAGCTCTGTGACCCACTTGGCACGATGCACACATCAAAACAAATATACATGGTCACGGCAATTTTGCATCTGTTTGGTGAGTTGCTCACCATATTGACAAGACTGAAATTGTGGGCCCTCATTGTAAAAGTAAATGTTTTTTTATTTGTTTTGTGGGTGTGTGTGGGATATTTAGTAGGGTATATTTGTAAAAAGTGAATACCTTAATAAAAGGTGAGGGAAAGTGACAAAAACAAATGAAATTTGAGAGGGGGTGAGGAGAATTAAGAGGAGAGAGAAACATGAGATGATGCTGATATGGCAGTGACCAGGTCACCACCACTCCCTTTAGCCTTAAGCTCGTCTTAGACACGTTTGTGATCATGATTAATTTTTATATCAAGTTTAGTACATGTCCAAAATTATTATCCTCTCAAATTCTTGTTTTCTAACACTTTGTTTTGTTTTGAATGACTGTTGCAATGATCTAAGAACCTAATTTACTTTTCTAACACTTTGTTTTGTTTTGAATGATTGTTGCAATGATCTAAGAACTTAATTTACATACAAGATACAATATTAGATAAATGATTAATCTAATCTTTTATATAATAAAAGAATTATATTATTTCGGAGTATTTTTGCAAAATCTTTCTCATTGAAAAAAAATTAGACCAATAAGAGAGCTCGATTTTGCCACGTAGGTAAAATCAAGCAATACGATTAGTCAATAAAAAGTCAAAATTAAATTAATTTGGGTCAAACTTTAATAAATTTGGTTGAAAAAAAAAACACATAAAGATATTTGTGTCAAATTTGTTAAAGCAAAAACTTAAAAAAAAAAAAAAAGAAAGTAATTAATAAAACTTTATGTAACACCCCCCAAAAAAGAAAGTAATTAAAGATATTAGCGGAAGCATATATGTTTAGGTGCTATTAAACTGGTATCACAACACAAAGTACAAAGAACGGTTTTACCTCAACCATTTAAAAAGGAGTTTCCATATTCAAAAGTATGTTGTTTACAACATTCCAAAAACAGTGTGAAAATATAAGCCCATAAAAGAAATAAAGCGATCCCAAATACATCAGAGTCATCTATGACCATGCCATGCCCTGCCAAAGCCTCCAACAATAAGCTATCGCTTTAGACCTGAAAATACATGCTAAAAGTGTCAACACGAGGTTGGTGAGTTCATAGGTTTATATAAATAGTAATTCAGTGTAAAAGAAATGTGGACCACAAGGTTTTTGCATGCGAAAAATCGTTCACATACAAATCAAATTCAGTTCTAGCGACCTCCGCTTCACTCACAGTGACAGGAGAAAAATCAGTCAAATTCAGATTATACAGTAAATCAGCACAAATGGACCATAGCAAAATAAATCAGCAAGCACACACTAATGCCGCATGCAACACTAAGCTCATCCAACCGAAACTAGACAAAAGTATGCCAAAGGCATAGGTACATAAAGATGCCCGCGAGTGATAACCCCCAGTCACTCGGCAAAAGTTTGACATGGTATACGTCCGCTTTGGCCAAATGTGTGGCCAACCGAACAGGGGAGTCACCCCCAATAGATCTATTTATATCATTCGCACTTCCCAGCAGGAATTGACGGTTGATGATAGTGGGCGAAATGGGATTCTAGCAAACTTAGGTCTTTCCGCATACAAGTGTGTGAAAACAAGTTCAGTTTAGGTCCATGAAAACAGTTTTGCATGTTTCTCACCCTAAGATTTATAAAACAGTACTTATAAGAAAATGGGGCTATAAACGCTCATATACGTTTCAAGCACTTGTGTCTATAGTAAGATAATCCAATTTGTAACGATAAGTCAATTCATGCGGTTGGATAACCGAACAAGTAATTTAGCAAAGCACATAAGGTTTTCGAGTAAACAAATCATATGTTCAAGTAATGTAAATACTGGATTTTAGTGAAACGAGCATGTATTCTCCCCCAAAACAGTTATAAAACGAGTAAAACAGGGGGCATGAACTCACCTCAATATGAAGCAACGCAAAAATATCACAACTGACACAACTGGCATCTAGAACTAATCACAACGATATCCAAAAGATGGGCACGATGGCACCAAGCAGTACGAGCACGATGGTACACCTTAACACGCATACGATTATCTCAAAATACAGCTCGTACAATAATGAAGTTTATAAAAGACAACGTGCCATAGTTTTCGTGGATTATTCAATTCATTACTTGTAAAAAGTTAAGTATCAATGTTTCTTGTGGTGGTAAGAAAATATAGACTCAAACACAAATCACGCCAAAAATAGATAAGACATCGACATACAACTAACGCCAAAGAGGAAAATATAAACAAGGAACTTGACCAAAGAAAAACGAACAAGAAGAATAAGAAAAGAATACGTCAATGATAAGTTTCGGTGTTTACCCTGGTATTCCCAAGTAATTTTGTAAAGAGTAAATAAAGTTAAGAATGGTAATTTAAGTTTTATAAGGAAACTCAAATTAGTGTATCACGTAATAATAGTGTACAGATTTATAAAGACCATGTCGATTGTTGTCGGGTTTTTATAAAGAAAAGAAAAGTTTTTGAAACCAAAGTGTAAGTTTAGAATGTTTTATAAATTTCGGCATGATGTGTCCGTTTATACAACATTCCCAAGTCATTGCGACTTTAATTAAATCAATTTTTCTCAAAAAATAATTAATAGCAATTTAATAAAGAGAATTTATTGTTTATTAGACGTTATTTACTTATTGTATACTTGTTGCGAATCAAATATATTAAATTCGTCATGAGTCTAATATATTGTATTCGTTCCCGGCCCAATAAGTCCAATTTGTCCAATATCCAACAAATGTCCAAGTCAAAATCCGATATTAAAGTGTCCGTTAAATATTTATTTTGTCCAAAATCAAGTATAATTCCAAGTGAAAATCCCCGAGTAATTCGAAACGTACCACTCGAACCATAAACAAATCAAACTATTAGTTAGACATTTCCATTAACTAATATATATTAACACCACAATTAAAAATCAAACACAACTAAGTGTACACTATTATTTTGAGTGGGCTACTAACCTAGTAGTAAACCAAACGCAGCCTAGCTGCTGGAACATACCCCAAACGCACCCTAAGATTATACCCAAGCACACCCTTTTGACCTTTTCATTTGACCAAAACAACAACTAAGCTTTCGGCACCTTTGTGGTGTTGTAGAGCTGAGACATAACTGTTGAGGCAACTTTATCAAGATCTCCTAATGTGTTAATGATGACAAATAAACCTTCGAAACACATAAAATAACAAACGTTAGCCAAAATTCCCCAACATTCACATCTGCTGCTGACGCGCCACCCACGCGTCAACGCGTGGGTGACGCACCAGGGTTCTGTAAATGTCGGGACGAATTTTGAAAGTCGGCTTTCCCCTTACCCGACAAATGTGGATCTTTCAATACAGGTATGAATATGCTATGTGCTTAATTGAGAACACTCGAAACGAGTTTTGGGATTAGAGAGATCCAACTTTTAAAACACCCAATTACGGGATATGCCAACTCATGTTTTCTATCTCTCGCCTCTAGCCAAGGCTTTTCTAAAGTTAGGGAGTTTATATGGTTCACGTAACATCACGTGAAAGCATCCATATGCTCATATCCCGTGCTTACGTCTTCTCTAATCACGTAACGAGTTTACTCCCTTATTGGTCAAACTAAGTTCAAGGTCTCTTTGCGTAAACGCATCCTTACCCGCATGGGTTATGCTTTACATCAAGGCAAAGCACTTGACTTGTTTGTATCATGGTGTTAGTTGAGTACGTCTAGTCGTGGAAAGTCACGAGTTATGAAACTATGGATTCTCGACGTTGTGTTACTTGAACTTATAAGTAACCTATGATTTTCTCAACTTATAATCTTAATTGTCTAAAACCTTTTTCTTCTTAATGACAATTAGATTATCTCTAATCTTCTTTTTAATCTCATTTTACAAAAGTCAACTATACCATATCTCCCACAATCCTTCTCAAAAATACATTTCCAACAACCTCTTACAATATTCCCTTACACCTTACACAAAGTGTACTTTGTCTCCTCACAAAATCCCACACAATATTCGCTTTTACAATATTCTCCTCACTTTACCAACTTCCCATATACCTTTTCTTATACACATACATACACTTCCCTATACATACATATACACTCTTTTCTACATACTCACATACACACACCTTTATTTTCAAAATACACACACTTCACTCACATACCTCTATTCACACACACAAGGCTCCCCATCCAATCATACCCTACACATCACATCTTATACAACACATATCTTACACTCCCAATACTTCTACATTCAAAATACACACACTACTCACAACCATTTCACCTTCTACACACACAAAGCTCCCAATCTCTTCACACTCTTACACACTTACATATTCCCTTACACACATCTATTCACTTTTACATAATCCAACTCATACACATCTCACCTCCTCTCTAATTCAACACATGGCAATTAATCCTAGCCATCCATTTCAAACAAAACCATCTCAACCATTCATCTCACCATTTCCCTCCAAGGAAGGAATATTCCCTTGGATATTCTCCTATTAACCCAACCATGGTTCTCCTAACCCAACTATGGTTAGTTCTCTACACTTAACCTTGGTTAACTCTTAACCACACCAAGGATGGAATATTCCCTTTGATATACCCTTTAACCTAACCTTGGTTTATTCTCTACACACTCTTCTAACCTAACCATGGTTACTTTTTAACCCAACCTCTCTCACTCTTCCCTAGTGAGGAATATTCCATGCATATTCTCTTCTATTATGCCATGAGAGGAATACCCATTCTACCCCTACCAAATTACCCTTTCTACTCTTCTACCATTGGTATTTGGTTTTCTAATAAACACTTCACAAAACATTTTTCAAATTGGCTATTTGAGTTGGTAAACCTTAGATTGATTAATGTTAAGGTTTTGTGTGAAGTACAATTGGCGGTTTAGCAAGGATATGTATTTATAAGATCCAACACCCAACACTTGGGAAAAATACAATAGAGTGCCTGGCGCGCTGTCTACGCGTTGACGCGTGGGTGACGCGCCGACCTCGGTAAAATTTTCCCAAGTTTGGGTCTTGGCCTATAAATACCCCCTTGCCTCTTGTATTCCTCACCCCCTTTCCATTATTCTTTCTCTCTACATTCTTTCTCTCTAATTCTCTTGTGTTCTTAGTAAAACACACTAACATCTTTGAAAGAACACATCTCTTTGCAAGGGAAGAATTTCAAGAACCTAATCCACTCTTGTGATTGTGTCGAGGGTCTTCTTATCTTTACCCTTTCTACTAAAATCGAGTCTCTAGGTTAGGTTAGGGCTTGGTTGAACAAAACTATATTCATTCATTCATTTGTTTGTAAGGTAAGTCTTGTGTCTTGGTGACCAAGCCTAGATCATTGGGGATCTAGTTGGGGTTTGATACTTCCGGTGGGAAGTCTTGGTAGTGATCTTGGTGACCCTTAGGTGAAATCGAATCGCGAGATTCTTTTGGGTGGTTTCCGAGGGCGGAAAACCGTTGGGGAGTAACTCCTTCTTTGTGAGCATCGATATTGGCGAATATCGGTGGAGTGAATTGTAACGGTTTGTAGTCCACCGAAAGGATTATACTAGTGAATAGTATCGGTGTCGTGGATTCGTAACTGGACGTACGAATGGTATAAACCCCCCATCCCGAACCACTATATATCGTGGTGTTCTTTACTTGCTTTATATACTTGCGGTTGTGATTGTGTTTGTGGTTGCTCTTACTTAAACCACTTGGTTATCCTTGAGGCTTAAAGTTTTTAAACGTCCTAAAAAGCTGAGGAAACCGTATTAACCCCCTCTACGGTTCTACAATTGGTATTAGAGCGGAATACTCAAGTTTTTGAGCGTTAAAACCTTCCCGAGAAGTTGTTTTAAGTCAAAAACTTCTTTCCCAAAAATCTAAAATCCTAACTAAGATTTTTGGTAAAGTAGAGTATAGATCCATGGCTCAAGAGAACTACGTTGAGGGGTGTTCTATGCAAAGACCACCTTTGCTAGAGACCGATGAGTTTTTTTTTGGAAAACTCGATTTGAGACCTATGTTAGGTCCAAGGATCTTGACTTGTGGGAGGTCATTCAAAATGGAGACTTTGTTTTCATGATGCTTGATCCGGAAACCAAGTTGATGGTTGAGAAGCCATACTCGGAACTTAAAGAAGATGAAAAGAAGAAGCTTGTCAAGAATCAAGAAGCTAAAATGATGATCTACAATGCTTTACCTCGAAGGGAGTTCGAGAGAGTCCATGTGTGCAAGACCGCCAAGGAGATTTGGCATTCGCTCATCATCACCCATCAAGGCAATTCACAAGTCAAGGATTGCAAGATCGACTTGCTCAATCAACAATATGAGAAGTTCTCGATCACCGATGAAGAAACCATTGACAATGGTTACACACGGTTCAATGCTATCATCATAAGCCTCACGGCTCTAGATCCTAGCTTCTACAATAAGAACCGTGTGAGAAAGTTTCTTCGAGCTCTTCCGGTGAAGTGGAGGCCAAAGGTAACGGCCATTAAAGAAGCCAAAAATTTGGCGGAACTCCCTCTGGATGACCTCATTGGAAACCTCAAGGTTTATGAAATGATCCTTGATAATGACAAGGTTGCCACCAAAGACAAGAAAGAAAAAGTAAAGTCTTTGGCCCTCAAAGCCAAGGTCACTAAGAGCCAAACGAGTGATATTAGTGATAATCAAGAGGAAAGTGATGAAGAAGATGATGAAGATGACGAAGAATATAACCTCATGGCAAAGAACTTTAGAAGATTCTTCAGAAGAGGTGGAAACTTTAGGCGTGGTAATCAATTTGGCAACCGAGGTAAAGGTGGAAGAAATAACTTCGGTGGAAGGAACAACTTTGGTGGAAGCCGGGGTGTTGACAACAAGGTTGGTGAGAGCTCAAGACGTACCCAAGGATGCTACAATTGTGGTGAGAAGGGTCACTTCATAAATGAGTATCCTAAGCCAAGAGAGAACAAAGCATTCGTGGGAGGAGCTTGGAGCGATAGTGAAGATGAAGACCAACCAAGCAAGGAAGCTACTTGTCTCATGGCACAAGAACAATTAGAGGTATCTCAAAATCCTTCTTCTTCCAATAATCTAGATATTAACAACTTACAAAAGGAGAATGAGAACCTAATAAAATTTGACGAAAACTTTAGAAAGACTTTCAAAAATGTTCTTAAAGAAAAACTCATTATTGAACAAGAACGTGCTAAACTTAATGAGAATGTTTATGAACTTGAAAGAGAAGTCAAGAAACTAAGTCATTATAAAGAGGTGATTGAACCATGTAAAGGGTGTGAGTCGCTCACACTAGAGGTTGACTCTTTGAATGATAAAGTATCTAAACTTCAACAAGAGTCTCTAAGCTTTTCAAAATTTAAGAAAAGTACAAATGATTTAGAAGAAATCATAAGTCGTCAACAGAGGTCCCAAGATAAGGAAGGTCTTGGTTTTTCAAAACATGGTCAAACCACTTCCATAAGTCTAACAAAACCAATAGCTTTTGTAAAGGCCAAGGAAAACGAAACTCTAAAAATTTCCGAGACTGACGCGCTGCCCGACGCGTCAACGCGCCAGACCTCTGAAGAAAAGTGGAGAATCGTCAAAAACTTATGTCAAAGTAATTACACCTCAAACTCCTTTTGCAAACACTCGAGGGAATCAATTTCCCATTAAAAGAAAAGAAAACCCTAAACAAAGTATTAACTCGGGTTCTCGCAATGGTCTTGGTTATACACAACCTCAAGTAAATAATAGACCAATCTTACCTACACCTAATATGAGACCCTCTACTTCATACAACCAAAGACCTTCGTTTCAAAGCAATCAAAGAAGAAACTTCATTAATTATAATCAAAGGTCATCTCAATACCAACACAACAACTATCAAAGGAGATACAACTCCTATTCAAACCAAAGCTCCTCTAGACCTCAAACTTATCAAGGGTATAGATCAAGTTATCAAACTTAGAATAATTTTCAAAACAATCCTTGGTCTACTTTTTCTAAATTTGGTATTGAGAAACTATGTCTCTTACTTCAAGACCCAAGAATATTCAACTTGGGCACCTTATATGCTAACCAAAATGGACCCAAGAAGCAATGGGTACCAAAGGTTTGAATTGCATCTTTGTTGTAGGTTTGTCTCAAAAGTGATCTACAACTGGACGAGTGGATAGTGGATAGTGGTTGCACTAAAAACATGACCGAGAATAGAAGATTGTTCACGTCATACAAGGAGTATAACGGCAATCAAGTCATTTTTGGAAGCAAACTTAACAGTAAAATTGTCGGCAAAGGTAACGTCCTTCATGACTCCATAGAAATAACCAATGTTGAGCATGTTAGTGGTTTAAACTTTAATTTGATTAGTGTGAGTCAATTAAGTAATGATGATTGTGAGGTAAAATTTACTACTAAAGTAGATTGTACGATTAGTAAAAATGGTAAAGTGTTGGCTAGAGGTCATAGGAGAAATAACTTGTATACATGCAAGTTGGGAGATAACTCCAAACAACACATGTGTCTTACATCCATGGTGGATAACTCAACGCTTTGGCATAGGAGGTTAGGTCACGCCAATATGAGGTTAGTCTAAAACCTAGCTTTCAACGAGCTAGTAAGTAATTTACCAAAGTTGAGCTTTGAGAGACATTATTGTGATACATGTCTAGGGAGTCAAGGACGAGCAAACAATAGAAATAGAAATGAAGTGGAAACTAATAGGGTTTTAGAGTTATTACACTTAGATTTGTATGGTCCATCTCCAATCCAAAGTTACGGAGGAAACTTCTACACTTTGATGATTATAGATGATTATTCAAATTACACTTGGGTGCTATTTTTAGAAAATAAGGATGGAGTCCTAAATAAATTTGATATCTTAAGAAAGAAACTCGAAAACCTACTTGATTGTTCAATTGTTTCAATTAAAACAAGTCATAGTAGTGAATTTGATAAATTGCAATTTGGAAACTTTTGTGAACAACATGGAATATCTTATAACTTATCGGGCCCGTTCACTTCTTAATCGCATGAGATTGTTGAAAGAACACATCGTAATTTAAGAAAGATGAGTCGTGCAATGCTTAACGAGCAATCCATTCCACAAAAGTTTTGGTGTCATGCCTTAGATACCGCATGTTACATTTTTATTAGAGTCTATATAAAAAAGGTTATAAATAAAACTCCATATGAAATTCTTAGGTATAGAAAACCTTCATTAGAATACTTTAGAGTATTTGGGTGTAAAGTATTTATACTTAACACCAAAGAGTATCTCACCAAATTCGACCCAAAGTCGTATGAAGGTGTGTTCCTAGGATACTCTCAAACTAGTAAAGCATACATAGTGCTTAACAAGGAAACAATGAGGATTGAGGAATCTCTCAATGTTACCTTTGATGAGAGCATGCCCGAGCCTAAATCATCTCCTTCGGTAGAAGATGATGTGGTCGATGAACCTATAGTTCACGATCAAGAAAGGTCTTCGTCATTACAAGTTAATGTTTCGGATGAAGGCAATCCTAAGGAAGTGAGAGTAGCGAGGGGTCATCCTGTTGAATAAGTCATTGGTGACTTGAATAAAAGGACTCTTAGGTCACAAAATAAACAAACTTAAATTTTGGCATGACATTTTTCAAAAATCCAAATTGTTTTGGGATAGGTTTAGGTGTACATGGTTGAGATGCATCTTAAGAGAACAATCTTTAAGCTAGAATAAAATGTCTAAGAGTTGTTTGCAAGTCCTTTAGGTGCTCTTAGAGCCTATGTGTTTATGTGACTAGGACTTATGTGAAGGCATGGAAGGAAGCTCAAATAAATGACTTCCAAGAGGAAAGATATGTGTCAACTCATTATTCAAACAATAGTTGATAATATTCAAGATTCTAGTTGTCTATACTATGTGCAATGAACAAGAAAATTTGACATAAAATATCATGTTAAAACTTGATAAAGTTAACTATGTCAAATTACCAAGATTAGATAAAAATTTGGATCACAACTCACACTTGTGTTGAAAATTTTATATCTAACTCTAATCGTTCACCTTATTTGATAAATGGCATAATTTGTGTTGTAATATATACATATATATGCTATGTGTTCTTAAATCTAAATCTATTAATCCCATAGGGCAATTATTATTTGTCACTAAATGTCTCATAAAGCATTATCATCTTCTCTATATATTTTCTTCCTCTTGAGCTTTGCACTTTGTACACTTAATAAGGAATCTTAGTACTAGTTTCCTTAATATCCGGTGGATACAAGAAACTATTAACCATACTGATGAGGTGAAAAGTGTACTCGTTTTAGGGGGTTATTTAAGCCCTAATTCGAGTTAATATGATCAAATATTGCCCTAAATTGTTCCTTTTGTCATTTTAGGTACTTTTGAGAAGAATTCTGGAAAACACATCATTTTGGACGTTTTTGGAGCATAAAGTGAAGAAAACGACAAAGTCTCAAAAGAATGCTGGAAATCCTTCCTGACGGCGTTAGAGTCACAAGGTGACGCCGTCAGCCAACCAAGACAAAGGAGTGGATTCTGACTATACGTGACGCCCTAAGAAGAAAATGAGATGTTTACACCTGACGGCGTCAGGTGTTAACAATCCTAGGCCGCCAGGTGTAATGTTAAAGAGTGACGGCCTAGAGCAAATTTACAAGTGACGGAGTCAGAGATGGATCTAGGCCATCTGAGAACCCTAATGGCGGCGAGCTGACGGCGTCAGCACCTAAAGCCTGACGCCGTCAGAGTGTATTTTCTATATATACTTTTCTATTTTTCATTCATTAGTGTGCAACTTTTGGGAACAAAACCCTAGACGATTTTGACAGCTTTTTCAAGGGTTTTTCACCCTTGACTCTTCCATGTTCAATTAAAGATAAGTCTCCATTCAAATTAATCAATATGTCTATGTGTTGTTTAATTATATCTTATGCTTGTCTTTCAATTAACATGCTAGGCTAGATTTATTTTGTGTTTGCTTAGATCTAATGAAACCTAACTATTGATTATTGGTTGTTGGTGTGTTATTACTTGTATTGGATGATTGTTTATCGATGTTAGGCTTAAGAAAACTGGCCAACCTCCTATATGGTAACGTGCTTGAACGTCTTAAGAAACATGAACCAATGCGTACTAGGTTTTTATGGTTGTATTTAATGCATGAGCGAATTCTATTGATCCCATGTTAGGAGCTTCTAGCAGGCTCGACATAGGAGTGAAGTAGGAGCTTATAGAGTTGGGGAAGTACGTACGCCACCCCACGAATGGTATTAAGGAATACACCTGTCATCCACGCAATTAATACACACTAATTAGCCGGTAAAAGATAGTTAGGGAGTAAGAAAATCTAAGTAAACACATTTGTCTCCATATAAGTTTCACAACCTTTTATTTTCTTGTTATTTTAATTTTAATTGCAATAGTAGTTTTTGGGTTAGTTGACTAGCAACTAATTCCGCCCACTCCTTCAAACCCGAGATTTTACTTGCTTTCTAAAAAAATATAAAAATACAAAAATAATCATCCCTCATCCTTAGACCTATTAGAGTAGTTTTTCATACCTAACAAACAGTATTCCCTGTGGAGAACGATCAATCCCCCGTACTTACCACTACACTATATTACATCGGTCAGGTACACTTCCTGGTGGGGTTGTAAGCCTCTTGAGATCCCTTGAGAGGTAAAACCTGTTGCGTGGTCGCAATCCCGCGTATCACATACCTAATCCCATTTTGCCATTATTTAAAGTCTAGATGTCTCAACTAAGTTTTGCACCTAAAATCTTAATCAAAGCTAAAAATGAATAGCCAACCATCCTCTCCAAACAATGTTCTTGACAATGTCATTCTCTTGAGTAGTGACACTAACTCATTGAATGCCAATAATGGTAGTCAAGAAATTGGTGACAACAATGTCGTTCCTCAAGCTCCAACTAAGAGTGTGGGGATGGGAAAAGGATTGTTTATGCATAATACCCATAAAAAACAATACCCTAGGATCAACCTTGAAAAGCTAATGCAAGATGATGCTCAAGCCACAAAATCTCCATTTAGGGGAATTGGGGAAGAAAAAATTTGGGAAAAGATAAGGAAGCCCTTAAGCCCAAAACTTCGTGAGGGAAATCTCGCAATTTGTTGTGAAAATACAATTGACATGCTCAATAGGCTTCACCAAATTACAAGGCAAGGTCAAGACACAAGCTACACCAAAGGCGCGCTTTGTCTTCGCTAAGTTTTGTAATTTTATTTGCTTTCAGATTTTATTTGTCATCATCCAAAAGGGGGAGATTGTTGAGGCAACATTATCAAGATCTCCTAATGTTTTAATGATGACAAATAAACCTTCGATACACATAAATAACAAACGTTAGCCAAAATTCCCCAACATTCACATCTGCTGCTGACGCGCCACCCACGCGACAACGCGTGGGCGACGTGCCAGGGATCTGTAAATGTCGGGACGAATTTTGAAAGTCGGCTTTCCCCTTACCCGACAAATGTGGATCTTTCAATACAGGTATGAATATGCTATGTACTTAATTGAGAACACTCGAAACGAGTTTTGGGATTAGAGAGATCCAACTTTTAAAACACCCACTTACGGGAAAACGCCAACTCATGTTTTCTATCTCTCGCCTCTAGCCAAGGCTTTTCTAAACTTAGGGAGTTTATATAGTTCACGTAACATCACGTGAAAGCATCCATATGCTCATATCCCGTTCTTAAGTCTTCTCTAATCACGTAACGGGTTTACTCCCTTATTGGTCAAACTAAGTCTAAGGTCTCTTTGCGTAAACGCATCCTTACCCGCATGGGTTATGCTTTACATCAAGGCAAAACACTTGACTTGTTTGTATCATGGTGTTAGTTGAGTACGTCGAGTCGTGAAAAGTCACGAGTTATGAAACTATGGATTCTCGACGTTGTGTTACTTGAACTTATAAGTAACCTATGATTTTCTCAACTTATAATCTTAATTGTCTAAAACCTTTTTCTTCTTAATGACAATTAGATTCTCTTAATCTTCTTCTTAATCTCATTTTACAAAAGTCAACTATACCATATCTCCCACAATCCTTCCCAAAAATACCTTTCCAACAACCTCTTACAGTATTCTCTTACACCTTACACAAAGTGTACTTTGTCTCCTCACAAACTCCCACACAATATTCGCTCTTACAATATTCTCCTCACTTTACCAACTTCCCATATACCTTTTCTTATACACATACATACACTTCCCTATACACACATATACATTCTTTTCTACATACTCACATACACACACCTTTATTTTCAAAATACACACACTTCACTCACATACCTCTCTTCACACACACAAGGCTCCCCATCCAATCATACCCTACACATCACATCTTATACAACCCATATCTTACACTCCCAATACTTCTACATTCAAAATACACACACTACTCACAACCATTTCACCTTCTACACACACAAAGCTCCCCATCTTTTCACACTCTTACACACTTACATATTCCCTTACACACATCTCTTCACTCTTACATAATCCAACTCATACACATCTCACCTCCTCTCTAATTCAACACATGGCAATTAATCCTAGCCATCCATTTCAAACAAAACCATCTCAACCATCCATCTCACCCTTTCCCTCCAAGGAAGGAATATTCCTTTGGATATTCTCCTCTTAACCCAACCATGGTTCTCCTAACCCAACTATGGTTAGTTCTCTACACTTAACCTTGGTTAACTCTTAATCACATCAAGGATGGAATATTCCCTTGGATATACCCTTTAACCTAACCATGGTTTATTCTCTACACACTCTTCTAAACTAACCATGGTTACTTTTTAACGCAACCTCTCACTCTTCCCTAGTGAGGAATATTCCGTGGCATATTCTCTTCTATTATGCCATGAGAGGAATACCCATTCTACCCCTACCAAATTACCCTTTCTACTCTTCTACCATTGGTATTTGGTTTTCTAATAAATACTTCACAAAACATTTTTCAAATTGGCTATTTGAGTTGGTAAACCTTAGATTGATTAATGTTAAGGTTTTGTGTGAAGTAGAATTGGGGGTTTAGCAAGGATAGGTATTTATAAGATCCAACACCCAACACTTGGGAAAAATAAAACAGAGTGCCTGGCGCCCTGCCCACGCGTTGACGCGTGGGTGACGCGCCGACCTCGGTAAAGTTTTCCCAAGTTTGGGTCTTGGCCTATAACTACCCCCCTCGCCTCTTGTATTCCTCACCCCCTTGCCATTATTCTTTCTCTCTACATTCTTTCTCTCTAATCTCTCTAATTCTCCTGTGTTCTTAGTAAAACACACTAACATCTTTGAAAGAACACATCTCTTTGCAAGGGAAGAATCTCAAGAACCTAATCCAATCTTGTGATTGTGTCGAGGGTCTTCTTATCTTTACCCTTTCTACTACAATCGAGTCTTTAGGTTAGGTTAGGGCTTGGTTGAACAAAACTATATTCATTCATTCATTTGTTTGTAAGGGAAGTCTTGTGTCTTGGTGACCAAGCCTAGATCATTGGGGATCTAGTTGGGGTTTGATACTTCCGGTGGGAAGTCTTGGTAGTGGTCTTGGTGACCCTTAGGTGAAATCGAATAGCGAGATTCTTTTGGGTGGTTTCCGAGGGCGGAATACCATTGGGCAGTAACTCCTTCTTTGTGAGCATCGATATTGGCGAATATCGGTGGAGTGAATTGTAATGGTTTGTAGTCCACCGAAAGGATTATACTAGTGAATAGTATCGGTGTCGTGGATTCGCAACTGGACGTACGAATGGTATAAACCCCCCATCCCGAACCAGTATATACCGTGGTGTTCTTTACTTGCTTTATATACTTGCGGTTGTGATTGTGTTTGTGGTTGCTCTTACTTAAACCACTTGGTTATCCTTGAGGCTTAAAGTTTTTAAACGTCCTAAAAAGCCGAGGAAACCGTATTCACCCCCCTCTACGGTTCTACAATAACAAACACGAGCTCGAATAAGCTTAAACAACTAGCAAACAATCACACCCTCTTGGGTGTCTCGATGGCAGAAACAAGCAAACACCCTCTTGGATGTTTTGCTTAGAACGCGACTCAAACAAACACCCTATGTGGGTCGACCTTGAGCTAAAAACACAACACTCTCGATGGACACAATAAGCTGGAAAACAAAAATCACTTTCTTACAATTTTTACCACACGAAACACATTACTTTTCACTTCAAAAACGTTTTTAAATTGGTTTAACCCCTAAATCCTTGTTAAAATGTTTTATCCTTATTTTAATCCACAAACATAACAACTCGTTGTTATCCATTTTAGATCCACGTTTTATCAGGTTTAGTATCCACGAAAACTATAACACCTGTTATATATTTATACTCGGTTTAACAAAACAAACGATAACAAAATGGATTTTTGGTTTCGGCTTACCAACACAAGGGAGAGGAGGAAGACGACGGTGGTGGTGTCTTTACGAGTATAACTCGAACCACCAACCCTTATCTTGATCCTTACACGCGCAACTTGAACAAACAAAGAACTAAACTCGATCTAACCAAACCACGATCTAAATAACCCTCGGTCATCAGTAAACACTCTTGGATCTGGTTTTAACGGCGGCGTACGGCGGTGTGACTCCAAATACGACCAAACAAAACTCATCTTGCTCCGATCTAACATATCTTCAATATAATAACAAGACCCAAGATGAGACGATGAAATGAAGGCGCGTACAACAGTGGTGGTGATGATTGACAAGCGCGTGGAGCATATAGGGATAATGAGGAGGTTGAGATGAGTAACGTGGTGGTGGCGATGTAGTATGACTCGCGGCGGTGGCGGCGTTATAGTGGCCGGAATGGGAGCGGCTGAGAGAGAGAGAGAGAGAGAGAGAGAGAGAGAGAGAGAGAGAGAGGAGAGGGTGATGAAACCCTAAAATGGGGAAGAGGGAGTATAAGTGGGTTTTTATAGCCATGACCTAAAATAAATAAAAGTTCAAATACAACTTGTAGGTTTCACAAAAGATGAGGGGCAGCTGTGAAACTTCTTCCACAGGGATCAAATCTGTAATTTATGTAATCTTTTATATATATAGAATGTGGGGCCCATTTAAGCTAGTAAACGAGCGGTTCAGGACACTCAAAGTACGCCATTGCGCTTAAAATAAATTTTCCACGAAAAAAGAGTATTTACACGACTATTTTCTCATAAATAGTGTAAGAATTATGTCAAAATATTCGTTGATTTACGGTTGTGCCGGTACGCGTTGTGTGTCGGTTTTTCCGTTTCACGAGATAACTTCTCGTTTTCAATTCAAATAAGTTCCAAAAAGGTCAAAAATGAAACTTAGGAAATAATAAATATAATTTATTATTAGAGATAAATATGGAAAATTACCGGTGGTTACACTTTAGTGGTTGAATTTTACATAAATTATATTGAGTTAAGTGCAAAATTAAAAGTTTTCATATTTTTAATAACTTTAGAAAAAATAAAAAATAACCCCTTACACTTTATACCCCCTATACTTTTTAAGATAAACTTTGTTTTACATGATTATTAGTATTATTATCAGACTTTTATCTATTAAAATTAAAAATTTTATAATTATACGAATTAGTTTTAATATACGTTAAATGTTTTTTAAAACTAATATTAGTTTTAGATTTTCATCTATTAAAATATCTTTTTTACTATATGCGTTAAATAAGGACTCGTGTTATTTTATTTTAAAAGTTTAATTTATCTGTACACGGGCTTGAATATTAAATACGGCAAAACTATTATTAACGGGAATATGAATATCAAATAGTAAAGGGAGGATATTAGGGGAAGCAGTGAGTGGAGATTCCCCTGCAGAGAGCCGGATGAGGGGAGACCCTCACGATATAAGCATGTATTACTGTGATATGAAAATAAATATACAACGACTCATGAAATTCTTATTTAAAGTTTATATATATATATATATATATATATATATATATATATATATATATATATATATATATATATATATATATATATATATATATATATATATATATATATATATATATATATATATATATGGATATCCAGAAAAACATTTTTAAAAAACTTTACGGAGTATATTTTAACTTCATCAAGAGGACTTCCCTTGCTACGAAAGGTGTCCCGTGGATGGCGTACCGATATATCTCCTATTCGTGCTGATTATGTGCTAATAAATTCGCACATTTTGTACAACATGATATGAATAGTTAAAGTTAAACAACAATATCAACCTTAACCTCAACATCTATGCCAGTTAAATAAAGTTAATTTTTTCAACCAACAAATTTTTTTACAAAATGTTATTGTAATAGATATTGATACATAATAAAAAAAATCCTGGACAAGTATTAGTTATACTTATATCACAATTTTCACGGGTAAATTCTTATATGTCCATATATTAAACTAAAATTTTAAAATAAATTTGATTCATGTGTAAACCCGATGCGTGCACGAGACTTATAGCTAGTATATTTTATACAATTTTACTATCTATCTTATTTCATCAATTATCATGATACGACAGCATAAGGAAAACGTAATCAAAGACTTTATGTCTCTCTTTTCTACTTTAATCCAACATTTCTTTTAAGTTCAGATAACTTACGTTACCATTAAACTTATCGTTACGTAATTTGCTTCTCAACAATTGATTTCGTTTGGTTTTTCTTTTGGCATTTTAGATTCTAGCATATTTTGCTTTGCGACTCAGTTATCCATTTGTGCAATTCTGTTTTCTCACCATGCTCAAGTAAACACGTCTCTTCGCCTATCATAATCTAGAACATATATTTATTTATACGTAGGAAAGTCATAGGTTCATGATGTAATTAAATTAAAATATAGATTCATCCTCCAAGAAATAGACCCCAACTGTGCTTTTTTAACGTTCACTATGGTCATGTTTGACAACAAGCGTTAAGGAAGCGTTTAGGAGAGACAAGCGGTAAGCGGTAAGCGGTTAGATGAAAAGCTTGTTTGGCAACATCTCTAATAGTGGTTGAAACTATCCTAACCGCTCCAAAATGAAATGCTTCTTGAATGAGCTTTCCAGAATTGCTTCAAGCGTTTAGATACTGAAATTACATATATACCCCCATTTGTTTAATCATTTATTTTATTTTAATGTGTATATGACCTTTTTCGTAATTTTACACTTTATAATTACTGCTACAGCTACGTTACCAAACATGTTTTTAAATAACAACTACTGCTTACTGCTTACAACTACTGCTACGTGTCGCCAAACATAGCCTACGGCTCAATCACTAAAACACTTTTGTTATGATGCTATTGAAGTTGTGTTTAGTGATATAGACATGAACTTAGCTTAAGTTTGTTTTCAAAAGAGAAATGGGTATCTAACTATACTTATAGTTTATTGGGACGAAGAAAAATATTATTTATCAATAACTATATAACACTAGGTAATGAATTTCTGAAAATGACCCAGTTCTGAAAATCGACAGACGGATCGACGGACAATTAAATTTAATGGTACCGTCCTGTAATTAGTGGTACTCTCCAATGTTGTTAGAGTTTTGTCCAAAACCAATTTTCTCATTGTAAATAAGTATTTGACGTCACGAAAAGATGTAAAACTTAATAAATTAGATACCGAATATATAAATTATATATCAAGCATCATTTTCACGTTTAGACTAAGAAAAACATTTACGACAATTCTTTTACTACAAAAAAAAGAGTTGTCCCAAACACTCATTTCAAAACCGCATCATTTTACGACTCGTTCTAAAGAAATGACCGGAAACTTACAAACTCTATTATGTTATTTGTTTAAGAAAACCTTAAAGCTAGTATGACAAAGTATACTTAACAACAAAACTTGTCAGTATTAAGCAAATAAATACTTTTCATATTATATCCCCATTCATGGTAATTTGATACATAGATCGTACTCAATTTTGAAAATCATTTGTTTTGAAAATTTGAGTGACATAGCTCTGATACTAATTGTGAAAAACGTATAGGGGGTGAATATGTTCCCGTTTAAAAACTTAAACCTTTTGTATCAGATGACCGATAAAGCGTGACGTAATACGAAAAGTGTCAACAATAGTCTTACAACAACTAGAGATAGTAGAATGCAATAAGTAAAGCATGTCATCATAACACAAACATAGACACAATATAAATAACTTGCCATGACACAAACATAATCAACACAATATAAGCAACAAGCCACACAAACATAAACGAAATACAAGTATAAACGTAAAGCGATAAATGTAAAAATAAAACGTAAAGAGATAAGTAAAGAAAACGCAAACCATACATGATGAGTTACAGTGGTTCGGTTACGAAGCTCCTCTTCGCCCTACTCCACTCCCCGAGTACCCAACTCGAGAGTTACTTCACTAATCAACAAGCTCCCTTCTCGGCGGAGAAAAGCATACAACATCGCTTACAAAATAATTCGACACAAAGCTAGATGTCGAGTTCTTCTTCGGGTACAATCAAACCCGTTATTTTTATGGCCCAACATAACAAATCTTGTGTTTTGAGGCCTAAACACATAAACCACGTCGCTTACATTATTTTCCGAAACTAAGCTACATGTCGAGCTCTAATCTAGCTAGAACCAATCTCACACACGATCTACCCGATCACACGTCTGCCCGATCTACATGATCTACCCGATCAACACGATCTACCCTATGAACACGATCTATCCGATCAACATTATCTACCCGATCAACATGATCTACCTGATCTTCACACGATCTACCCGATCTATACACGATCTACGTCATCTACACAAAGTCAACACCAACTACAAGATCTACCCGATCTACACAATCTAACTAAGTAGGATGACAAACAACTTGATATATAATGATATACAACAAGTACATAACAAGTGTTGCGAGTGCACTAAGCTAATACTACAACACTTTGTATCTTCCCGATACGGTGTGTTCTTCTCTTGCACTAGTAGAGGAATGAAGGTGATCACTTGAATGAATGATTGAATCACTCTTAAACAAAAAACAATTGAACTACATGATCAAAGAAAAGGATTAGATCGGGTAGAATAAGAATAGAAAGTTCTGCGTGTGAAAGACTATTTTCTGTGTAAAATGATCTACTATTTATAGGGATTGAGAAAAACTAGCCGTTATACGGATGGTACCATTAAAGTTCTCACGACACCGTTAAATTTAACGGTACCGTCGGGTTTAGTGGTACTATACCAGACAAAAACGCTCTATTTTTGTCTTTTTGTGGTGAAGGTTTATTTGGGAATGTTTTTTTTTTTTTTTTTTTTTTTTTTTTTTTTTTTTTTTTTTTTTTTTTTTTTTTTTTTTTTTTGGGGGGGGGGGGGGGGAGGATAGTTGTTACAATTTTTGAAATTATTTTTCCAAATAAAATATTTCTTTATAATTCAAAAATAATTTGTAAAACCTATTTTTGAAAAAATATTTTGTCATATTTATAAAATGTGAAGTTAAAAAAAAATATTTGATCATCCAACAAGTTAGAATTTTGTTTGTTCATACCTTGAGTGATTTACGTCGACTGGAAACTTATTTACGCAGACTGGAGACTTGTCTCTGAGACGTCAAGAAATTTTGATGTAGGTATGACGACTTGTTGTTACAAGTAACTTGCATATTTTATGTTATGTATTACAAGTTACATGTTTGTTATTATTAAAATCGAAGAAACTGTTTAGTTTAAATATTGTAATATTTGCACTAACATAATTATTTGCTTGTTTGCGTTACTATTATTTACACAATTACGTCATTTCCCTTGGGACAAACTCTATTTGCCACAACCCTTACTACAAACGGACGAGTTATACTTTCCCATATGAGTTGTTAAACAGGATTGGTAGTACGAGTTTATAAATTTAAATTTGAGTAGCAAAGCAACACACCAGTCGCATATTTTGACCCAAGTACGTTGCAATTTCGATTATGGAGAAACACAAAATTCGTTACACTCACTAATCACAGAAGCTTATTTAATATATTTTCTTGCACTTTCTTGAACTCTTTTAAACTTCATTGTTTTTCATCCCTTGCAATGGAATATGTTTTGACAAATACATCCCATTAAGGATAAATTCCATCCGCTAAATAGTAACCTTTTTCGTATGTGTTTTCCATTACTACAAATGGAGCTTTCGGAGCAATATCTTCAATAAGGTTAACAAATAAGTTTGAAGTATATAGAACACTGAAGTCATAATTTGCCCCCGCAAAACCAAAATATAAATGCCAACTCCAAAAATCATATAATGCAACAATTTCAAGCATTAGAGCCGGGTATTTATGATCACGCCTTTTGTATTGCCCGTATAATGCCTTCAGACATTTTACCCATTCCCAATGCATAGAATCAATGCTCGTGATCATTTCTGGGAGTCCATGTTTTTCTTCGTGCAATACATATATATCTTGGATGTCATAAAATCGGGTGTTCTTAAATACTCCTCTAAATATAAAGTATATATGCATTTAGTGAAGTTTTGTAAACAATCAAGTGAACAATGTTTACCAATTTGCAAGTACTCGTTAAATGCATCAAGGTTTGTGCCGTATGCTAATTGGCATATAGCCAATGTGCATTTTATGAGATGACCAATACTTATACGACCTGGACAACCGGTCGTTGTTTAAAAAAGAGGAAGTAATTGGGAAGAAGTTCAACATTGTAATTGATAATATCATTGACTATTTGTTTAAAAAGTTTTGAACTCATACGATACCTTCGTCTAAAATTCCTCTACGAGTATTTAGGTGGATTATTTTCTTCGCCAAAATAATCTTCCAAAAGCTGTTGTTATGCAACCTCTCATTCATGTGGTATCGATGTCCTTGTGTGAGGATCCAAACTTTCGACTTGATACCAACTTTGTTCATAAGCTTGAAAATATGTGTATACTTACTCGGATCGTTTTGAAAGTAACGATAGTAATTATCATAGTTGGGATTCATAAATTTTTTTTAAGGTAATAAGTATATTGTGATAAAGAGATAAATGTGTGTTACAATGGTAGGAATAAAAGAGTATTTATAAGAGTTTAAAGGTCAAAATATTGGAAAAAGTTAGTATTTTATAAACCCCAACGGTACATTTTTTTTCTCAAATTCGGTACATAGCCATTACATTTGATAAAAAAAAAGAAGAAAGCATTGATAACTAGCGTCGTGGCCACGAAGCGGCAAGATATAATGGCAGGATCAGTGTGATTAGCTCGCGCCATAAGTAGAAAACGCAAGCCATAACGCACCTTACCTGATTCTCTAAGAGCTATGGTAAAGCTCAACATACATGAAAACACGAATTCACTTTACCATATATGAAGCTAAACTCCATAAATGAAAACATGAAGCTTACACTTTAATTTAGGGTAAACTTATCCATACCCTTTAGTTTCATATTTGCACCCCTGCCTCTTATTTATTTATTTATTTATTTTTCTATTAATTTGTTCCAAAATTATAGGCAGTAAATTTATATTTTTCTGCAGTTTGTTACATGAATAAAACTGTTACGATATATATATGTTAATGGATATATTTTTCTGTCAGCTAAACAAAGTCAATCCTTCGTCTAACAAAAAATATACAAAATATTAATCGATATAAAAAACTTTAGACAAAAACAAATCTAAACGATGATTAAAATAATTATTGATGAAAACAATCAATATAAATTATTTATTATAGGTGCTTTTTTTTTTTTTTTTTTTTTTTTTTTTTTTTTTTAATTAAAAATAACAAATGCTCACTAAATTAGACTTATGTTAAAACTCGATCCGTTTAGTGTGACTTATGTCAAACCCCCCTTGCATCCACGGTTCTAAGTATAAATAATAACATTAACTATTAAAATGAAATGACAAAAAGTAACAGAAATGATATGAATTAGTTTGAAAATCTTGATAGTAAATTTTATCATGGTTCTTATAGTTATAGTTTTCAAAACCGTTTAATAAATAAGACTTTCATTTAGAATTGAATTTTTTATGTTATGATACCACGATTTAAGGTTTGAGAGACATCAGACATCATTGCCCATCGTTATTGTTCGTATATAATGAAATTCCATTGTATGGTTTTTAAGATAAGCATATATAATGGGAACAAAACATGTGCATAGTTAAATTGCTTCACTTTAAAGCTTTCATATTCTCTCTCACTTTAAAAATAAGGAAAATAATTTGCATGACTAAAATTCATGCCTAAAAACATGCCTAACTCTAAGATGACGACACATGGCAAGATTAGTGGTGAGGATCATGAAAGAGAAAATGTGCATTCCACATGTCACATGATTAATTGGTTAGGCATAAATTTAGTCACATGAATTAGGTCACTCTATCATTAATCTAAAAATAATAAGTGATCTATAATTTAACATTTATATAAAAACGTTATATAGACAATGATGTTACTCGTACTATGTTTAATGTATGTTGTCCCTCAGCTGCCCATCTGTTATAGAACAAAATCTAGTCGAATGTGCATGGATTGAGCTGGATTCACAAACTTAATGCAGGGCTAGAATTCCTTGCTGATGCATTACATGGTTGCATTAATAGGTGTAGTAACTTAAGGTTATATACGTTGACATATTAGCTGACATTAGCTTAGCTAAGGACAAATAGTCATTGCTAATGAGGTACCAAGCGTAAATGAGGTCGGACCTAAAGGGTTCCCAAAAATTTTTGTAAGCCACATGGAATGTTTGGGCTTTTGGCATAAAGAAACGAACTGAACGATTATAATTTAAAGCCCATTGGTCTTTTCTTTAAGCTGGTCCGTACCAATGAGGCATGGATCAAATCTACCACAGGCCTATAGTAAATTTCGCGGACTGGTCCATATCCTTCACGCACACTTTCAACCTTTCAAGGACTTTTCATTTGAGGTGATCCAATATTTAATTTAGTAAAAACATGTGACCTTGAAATATTTGTTTTTTTTTACATCTGTTCAATGACAAATATTTCAATAATAAACCTTTAATTGTACAAAGATGGAACCCTGAGCTTGATATGCAATTGATTGAGCACAGTAAACTACCAGTATGGGTTAGATTGGAAAAATATACCTCTTGAAGCCTGGAGTGTTGATGGAATAAGTGCACTTGCTAGCAGTTTAGGGAACCCTTTGATCATGGAATCAATGACTGCTACCATGTGTCACAAGGGCTTTGGGAGACTTGATTATGCTAGAGTACTAGTGGAAATGGATGCTATGAAAGAGTTTAAGAAAACAATTGAAATACAATACAGAGATCAGAATAATAAGGTGAAAGGAACTAAAATGGTACATTTTACATATGATTGGAAACCCTCTGCATGTACTCATTGCAAAGTGTTTGGACATGAGTTCCAAGGGTGTAACAAGAGACCTAGAACTGCTGAGGAAGAAAGTGAAAGAGTGAGCAAGGAGGAGGAAAAGATTAGTAAAACCAAGCATGTTGAAACAGATTTTGAAATACAAGGAAGAAGGAAGGCTAATGGAAATATGCAGGGTAATACTAACGGGAAACAAAAAGAGGATGAAGTGAATAAGAGGAATAGAAAGGCTGAAAGTAATGGGTATAGATTTGAAAATAGGTTTACTCCTAGATTCAACAATCAGGAGTATAGGAAGAAACAAACTAATAAAAAAGAGATGGGTAAGGATAGGAATAAGGATGGTAATTCATGGAGTGGGAAACAATGGAACATTCAAGATAATGAGTCGAAAGCTATGAAGCAGACAGCTAACAAGTATGTTATATTGGAACCCTTCCAGAGAATAATTCTAAAGAAATGAGTATTCTAAAAGGAAGAATGATAGTAGATCAGTTATTGAATAAGAAGTTGCAACCTAGTGTTATGGAGCTCAGTAAATGGACACCTGATATGATCAAGTACTTCCAGGACCAAGAAAAGAAAGACAGGAGGAAGGAATCTAATGCTCAGAACCTAAATGATGGTAGTACCTGTGAAGAGGATATAGTAGAAGGTAATAAATTGAACAAGAATATAATTGCTGATGAGATAAGTGGGAGAACTACCAATATTCTGAATTAGTATATATGGATTTCAAAATAGCTATATGGAACATAAGGGGAATGAGCAATGGCAATAAACAAAAAGAGGTGCAAAAGTTCATTAGAGATGAAAAGGTTCAGGTATGTGCTATAATTGGAACTCACATTAAGGCTACAAAAATAAAAGATGTATGTGATAAGGTGTTTGGAAATTGGAATTGGATTACAAATAGCTATTTGAGTACTAACAGTTGCAGGATAATGGTTAGTTGGAACCCCCAAGATGTTAATATTCAGATCATTCAAATGACAAGGCAAGCTATCTTATGTCAAATTGAAAGTGTTCAAGGAAAAATGCAACTGCTTTGTACTTTTGTATATGCTTCTAATGATGGAATAGAAAGAAAAGAGCTATAGAAGGACTTGTATCTACATAAAAGAATAAGTGGAATACAGCCATGGGTTATAATGGGAGATATGAATGTCACTCTGAAATTAGAGGAGCATTCTAATGGTGGTTCCATTATTATTGAGGATATGCAGGAGTTCCAAGACTGTGTTAACTTGGTGGAAATTGAAGACATTAGAAGCACTAGATTCTTCTATACCTGGACTATGAAGAAATTGGACAGAGTAATGGTATCTGAACATTTCCTGAAAGAATTTCCTAATATTCATGCTGTATTTCAACCATTTTTAATCTTTGAGCACTCCCCTGCAATACTTTCTATTCCCACTGTTTGGCAGAAGAAACCTAAATCTTTTAGATTTGCAAACTACACAACTGACAAACCTGATTTCCTACCTCAAGTTTCTGAAGGCTGGAAGATCCAAGTAGATGGGTATGCTATGTATTGTTTGGTCAAGAAACTGAAGCACCTTAAACCAATCATGAATAAGCTAAATTGGAAAAATGGTGATCTTATTGTTAGAGTAGAATTGTTGAAAGAGAAATTGGCAAAAGCCCAAGTGCTAGTTGAAAAAGACCCATACAATAAAGAGGTGAAGAAGGGGGCAATTGATGCTCTTGCTGAATATAATGAGGCTATTCAAGATAAGGAGAAATTGTTGGCTCAAAAAGCTAGGATTGAGTGGTTGAATGCTGGGGATAAGAACAATTCTTTCTTTCAAAAAGTTATTCAAGGTAGAAGAAATAGAAATAGAGTGGATTCTATATGTGATGAGACTGGTGTGAGATATGAAAAGGAAGAGGTTCCCACCCAATTTGTGAAACATTTTCAACAATTCTTGGGGAGTACATCTAATGTTACTGATATAAGGCTGAGTGAGGATTTGTTCAAAACTGTTTTAACCCAAGATGAAACAAAAGACATGGTGAGAATGGTGACTGACAAAGAAATCAAGGGTGCTATGTTGATATTGGGGATAATAAAGCACCAAGGCCAGATGGATATACTTCTAGGTTTTTTAAAGAAGCTTGGAGTGTGGTTGGTAAAGATGTGTGTGCAGATGTTAAGGAATTCTTTGATTCTGGGCAGTTATTGGGTGAAATAAATGCAACACTAATTACACTTGTGCCTAAAATCTAAACCCCTCTCAAAGTGTCTGATTTCAGGCCTATTGCCTGTTGTAATGTACTTTACAAATGCATTAGTAAAGTACTTACAAACATGATCAAAGGTGCATTGAAAAAACTTGTACAAATCAACCAGAGTGCATTCATACCAGGGAGGCTAATTCAGGACAACATTATGCTTTCTCAGGAGATATTAAAAGGCTATGGAAGATAGAACGGGCCAAAAAAATGTGCTATGAAGATTGATCTCCAAAAGGCCTGTGACACTGTGAGTTGGAGGTTTCTAAGAGTGGTTTTACAGTCTTTTGGATTTCATCATAAAATGGTGGAATGGATAATGAAAGGGGTAGAAACATCTGCTTTTACAATATGTATCAATGGTGAGAGACATGGGTATTTCAATGGAGGAAGGAGATTAAGGCAAGGGGATCCAATATCCCCATATCTTTTCACCTTGGTAATGGAAATGTTAACATTGCTGTTACAAAGGAAGATTGGAAGCAGTATTGGTTTCAAAACTAAATCTTGTTAACCTGTGCTTTGCAGATAACCTTATAATCTTTTGTCATGGGGATCAAATTTCAATTGGAATCATCAAGATGCTCTGAAGGAATTAAGTGAAGTTTCTGGACTATTCCCTAAGGTAATAGGTGGCATGGAAACGTGTTTGTCAACCTAAGGTAATGGGTGGTTTGGGCATTAAAAATCTTGAAGCATGAAATGCAACCTTATTGACAAAGCACTTATGGAATATTGCTTCAAAAAAGGATACCCTTTGGGTAAAATGGATGCATATAATGAGGCTCAAAGAAACTATTATCTGGAATGTATAATACAAAACCAATGACAGTTGGAGTTAGAAATGCTTGCTGGAAATAAGAGACATGATTGCTAATCACCTACAGTTTAAGGTTGGTGATGGGAGAAGCATATGTATGTGGCTTGATAATTGGCATAATAAAGGGCTGTTAATTGAGGCTATTTCTCACAGAGACCTCTATGATGTAAGAATGTCCAAAATGATCACTATCAAAGAAATGATTGAAAGGGGTGTTTGGTAGTGGCCCAGTGAATGGAGGGAATCAGACCTTGAAGTACTTAATATTCAAGCCCCAATTTTGAAAGAAGGATCTTATGACAAGGTTATGTGAAGAAAAGATGATAATAGTCTAACTCCTTTTCATGTTAAGCATGTCATGAACAAGCTCTGCCCAAACATGGAAGAAGTTGGATTGCATGATGTTGTCTGGTTCAAACAGTGCATTCCTAAGCACTCTTTTTGTCTTTGGTTAGCCATGATTGGAAGAGTGTTAACTCAAGATAAGATCATATCTTGGGGGACTCAAAGTATCCTTCTATGCCCACTATGCAATGAAGTTAATGATTCATACAATCACCTATTTTTTCTATGCAAATTCTCTCAAGAAATTTGGAATGAGACGAGATGTAAAATGAATGTGGGGAAGATATACTACAATCTTGATAGCATTGTTGCTTGATGCATGGATTGCGGCCTACGCAAAAGGTTTTACCTCTCAAGGGATCTTGAGAAGCTTGCAATCCCCACCAGGCAGTGTACCTGACCGATGTAGTATAGTGTAGTGGCAAGTACCGGGGAATTGATTGTTCTACTTGGGGAATAGTGTTCGTTAGGATTGAAACTGATTAAACTAGGTCTAGAGGTGAGGGATGATTCTTTTTGTATTTTTATATTTTATGGAAAGCAAGTAAAAATCTCGGGTATTGGAAGAGTGGGCGAAATTAGTTGCTAGTCAACTAACCCAAATAACTACAAATGCAATAAAAATAAAATAACAAGAAAATAAATGTGAGAACTTATAATATGGAGAAAAGCATGTTTACTTAGATTTCATAACTCCCTAGTTATCTTTTATTGATTGATAAGTTTGTTACAATTGCGTGGGTGCCGGGTTGCATTCCTTAATACCATTCGTGGGGCCGTGTACGATCTTCCCCAACTCTATAACCTTCTATCTCTTCCTATGACGACACGTTTAGCGCCCTATCATAGGCCTTATAAACAGTTACTTTTGCATTAAATACAACCATTAAATCGTAGTACACATTTGATTCATGTTTCTTAAGACGTTCAAGCATGTTACCATATAGGAGAATTGCCAGTTTTCTTAAGCCTAACATCGATAAACATCCACCCAACAACAATTAATAACAAACCATCAACCAATAATCAATAACTAAGTTTCATTAGATCTAAGCAAACACAAATAAACCTAGTCTAGCATGTTAAAAGAAAGAAAAGCATACGATATAATCAAACAACACATAGACATATTGAATGATTAAAGGATAACTTATCTTTAATTGAACATGGAAGAAAAGAGGGTTTGAAACCTTAAAAATGCTGTAAAAGTCGACTAGGGTTCGTACCCTAAGTTCCCTACTAAAAGTCCTCTCATTTGAATGAAAAATAGAAAAGTATATATAGGTTTACAATGGTGACGGCGTCACCTGTTGGGTCATGACGCCGTCACCTCGCCGTGTTTAGGGTTTCTTGATTGCCTAGATCCACTCTTGACGCCGTCTGGTGTAAATGTGTTCTGTGCCGTCTCTCTTTGTGATAACAAGTGACACCCTTGGTGAAATATAACGTGACGCCGTCACGTGTAAACTCCAAAATTCCTTTCTGGCCCGTCAAGTGTAAAGTAACTATCCACCTCTTTTTCAATGAGTGATGGCGTCACCTAGTGATGTTTGACGCCGTCAGGTACTGTTCCAGCTTGAATTCTTGACTTTGTCGTTTTCTTCACTTTTATGCTCCAAAAACGTCCAAAATGCTTCCTTTTCCAGAATTCCTCTCCAAAGTACCTAAATTGAGAAAAGAAATGATTTGAGGTAATATTTGATCATATTATCACGACTTAGGGCTTAAATGACCCCCTAAAAGCGTAACACTTTTCGTCTCATCATTTCTGAGCTATCAAAACAGAAAAATGGTAATCATATATGGTGCGCAGTTAGAAGACTATGTTTGGCAGCTGTTGTTTGCCACATATGGCAATAAAGAAATCAAAGGGTATTCAGAGGAGACAAAAGAGAAGCCAAGAGGTTATATGAATTCATCTGTGAAGTCATTAAACTCAAGCTAATGAGCCTAAAAGTTAAAGATTTTGATGCTGTAAAAAGGGTTGCTGACATATGAGGAGTGAAGTTTAACATTGAGAATTGAAAAGGAAGTATCTGGTGGAAATGTTTTCATCAGAAGCTGTGTATCTGGAAACTGAATTGGAGTGGTAGTTGTTTTGCCTGAATTAAAGGGGTGTTTGGGATAAGCTCTTTTCTAACCCAAAAATGTCTGTAGTAATGTGTAGAAGTATTCAAAAATCCATGGAATGTTTAGAGACAAGAATTAATCTTCAAAATGTGTTCTTGCAGACCACTGCAATGTCACAGTACCTTGTACCTTGGAGTTTCTTTGTTATGGTTGTACCTATTTGATACTTATATTCTTTTCCAAACTTGGCCTTGGGAGGGAGTTTGGTAAGATATGATAGGTCAATAGGAGGTCTAATTCAAAGAAATGTACCATAAAGTAGGGCCGTGCTTTGTGAAGGGTAAGTGGTTTGGGTGGGTAGTGTATGATGGATGGAATAGAGAGGAGTGAAAGATGATCATTCTTGGTCCATCCAATACACTACCAAGGAGGTAATGGTTGGTCTTCCCTCAAGGTGTGCGTTCCTAAGTAATTGAAGCCATTTTTAAGAGATGGAAATGTAGATTACTTGGCATAGCCCTTGATTGGAAGGGTAATGGGTGCCTAGTGATGCCATTCACCTATACTACTGATGAGTGTGTAAATACTCATCATTTTTCTATCATCTGAACTGCCAAAACATCCAAAAACACCAAATAATGCATCAAAATAGTGAAAATATTCCAAAAGTGTGTTTTATGTGTTCTAGATGCAAAATGTTTGAAAACAAAACAAACAAAGTTTGCACAATTGGCAGTTTCAGTCCCTCAACTTTCACAAATTGTCAAAACTAGTCCCTGGATATTTCAAAATATGCAAAATATCATAAAAGGTCCTAGGGGATTCATAAGTTGTCAAAACAAACCCTTTGAATATCAAAAATCACAAATTTACAACTTTGGTCCCCCAAGTTTGAAAAATGTCAAAAATAGTCCTTGGTGAATTTGAAAAGTGAAAATAATCAAAAATAAACCTTGTACTATTCATCAATGACAAAATTGGTCCTTGTGGTAAAAATTTGGAAAATTACATGTTTGGTCCCTAAAGTTTCACACAATTGGCAGAAGATGGTCCCTGGACTTTAAAAATATGGAAAGTCAACAAAAAGTCCTTGACTATTCAAATTTGCAAGATTAACCCTTGTGAGACTTTGGCGAAATCACAAAACGGCCCTCAGTTTTCAGAATTGCGATACAATGGTCCTTGTGATTTATATAACCAACCGATCCTTAATAACACCCTTAAATCAAAAAACAACATTAAACCCACCCCTAATCAGTCCAACCCATTTGTTTCTCCTTTGGCCCAAACCCAAAGCTCAATACCGTTTAAATCATTATATACTCCCTCTCCCCCTTCCCCGTTCACACTCAACACCCACCATTCCAACCTTGCCTGCAACTGTCCCTCCACCTCCCCCCACCTCCTCCATCACATCCACCGCCAACCCACCATATACACCTACCTAACCCACACAATAAATGCCCAACCCAAATTTCTATAAAAAACAGTTAAAACCTTCTCTCAAGTTTTTGCGCCAAAATCTCAATCAAGGGCTAGGATCAATCTTTCAGAGCAATCCAAATGGTCATGAATTCACTCAGAGACATCCAAGGACCCTAATCCAATGCTATACAATAGAAGAGGCAGCAAGAAGAATGAGGCATAGTCATCAATTAGATTCTAAGTAGTGTCGAATTTATGTAAATTTCAGTTTTTAGTTGTTTAAATTGCTTTTCAAAAGCTTGTAGCTCTGTTTCTATAGTGTAATTGTCTTTTATAATAAAAAATCTCAAGGGGTTTCAGTTTCAATTCAGAGTTTACCAATTTCATTCAAATTCTGTTTTAGCTCTAATAATGCCTTAAGCTTAATGTTACTGTGTCATAAAATCACTTAGGA
>LBNU01036737.1:3435-24485 GCA_014162995.1 Artemisia annua | reverse complement strand
TTAAAAAAAAAAAAAAAAAAAAAAAAAAAAAAAAAAAAAAAAAAAAAAAAAAAAAAAAAATCATTTTGCCTATTATGACAGTTTAGTTTGCCAAAAAAAATATAACACTATCGAAAAAAAAAAAAAACAATACGAAATTCTATTTCAAAATTCAATACAACACAATAAAAACATAAAATAACGCTACGAAATTTAAACCAAAGATTACAATATGATGCGAAACTTCAAGCCAAACTGTAGCTAGCAAGATTTCTTCTTCTCTTGACCAACGATTCATTTTACAATGGTTTAGATATAAAAATGTGTGTGAAAATAGTATGTTATGGTATGATATTTATAGGGGATTATATAAATTTGAAATTCAAAATTCAAATTAAAACCCAAGCGGGAACTTTTTAAAATTCAAAATTGAAAAACAAGCTGGATAAATTCAAACTCAAAAAGTGTAACACCCCAACACGATAAGGGTAGAAACACTACATTATGGTGACATATCAAAGCATATACATACATACAACATAAGTAATACAAAAGAATTCCAAAGGTTACAAAGGATTAGTCTGAAATACAAGGTTACAAAAGAAACAACAATGAAATACTAGTCTGAAATGCGAATCTCTTCTAGTCATCTCTAATCCAGAAGATAGCTATCAAGGTGAAATCCAACTAAGCTCTTAAGCACTCTTCACTCATATCCCATCTTCCCTCTAAAACCTGCTGCGGGAATATGGACATGGAACCCCCATGCCTAGTGGTAGCCCGGGTCTCATACTGAATAGGTCAAAGGTAAGTCAAAAGTTCATATTATAAAGGTTCAGATAGTAAAGGGGATCATAGCAGTGGCTTAGGGAATCCTAACAAACAAAGATTCGTATCAATGGTTCAAGGTTTTACAAATGCGAAGGTATTAAAAGAACTAATTTGGAAAACTTGGCAATTCATTTTAAAACATGATTATCATAGAGATATTTCCTTAAAACATTTTTGGCAAATGTTATTTAACCCTCCATTTAGAAATGGAAATGTTGTCATATTTTCAGAAATTAGTTCAAATCGTTTTATCTCATTTTACCAAGTTATGTTTTCAAAAAGAGTTTTCAAACAAACATGATATCAATAAACCAAAGATGTCAGATGTACCAAGGTCAGCAATCATAATAGTGGTAGGGAAATGGAACATAGTAATGAGAAGGCAAAGTCAAGGTTTGGCAAATGTCTAAGTCATCAGAATATCAAAGGTTCATACTCAAGGGTTCACAATTTAAATGGTTCAAAGGTTCATAGCAAAGGTTCAATTCGAAAGTTTATATCAAATATTCATTTAAAGAAATCTTTTAATACTGACTTTCATAAGAGTGATCTTTAATAACAGTTTTTATAAAGATAGTATTTAAAAGTAGTTTTCATAAAAGTTAGTAAAATTTCATGTAAAAGTGGTATCGCATCATGCTCACAAACATCATTTTAGAATAGTGTTTCTCAAAACAATTTCATGATATAATTAACAAAGGTTTTCACATCCAGTTACAATATCAAATGAACCTTCGAATTATCAAGGGATTCGGATATTCATATCACAAGATAACGAACAAATTATATCAAGTATCAAGGGATCAATAGCAAAGGCTCAAAGGGGATCATATCAAGTTAAAGATTTTTAATCAAGGAACAAGAATCATGAGAAACCTTATAAGAAAGGTCAGAATATCTGTACCTCCACCAGATGACAAAGCGGATAAGAGAAAGGACCAAACGGAAATAGAAACCGCTCCTTCTTCACAGAACCTAGATGAATTAGAAGTCGAGAATTATTCAATAGTTCATTTTAAATTCAGATTACTCCTTTTAAGGTTATCTTCCATTTTTAGAAACTTTTCATATTTAGCAGGTTTCTAATTTTTTGTAACTTTCCAGATTTAGTAACTTTCTATATTTAGGAAGTTTACTTATTTAGCAAGTTTCCATAATTAGAAAGATTTAATATCAAAATGCAAGTTAAATCATTTGTTAAACATTATTATGGAATTAGGGTTCATTTTAATAAGTCATATTGATTTTAGGGTTTAAATAAATCACTTTTCATATTTTAGGGTTTCCAATGTAAATATGCCATAGTTAAAGGTCTAATATATAAATATTACAAGTTTTCATATTTTATACAGATTATACATAAGTTAATGATATTAAACTTCAAGTTTACAAATATTTCACTTTAAACCCTTTATTTCCATTATTTACAATTTCAGTCCTTATTAATATTTAACTTACAAATATGTTAGTTTAGGTCACCATATTCAAACATACACAATCATAGAATCATAAACCAATAAGGAAAGAAGAAGATGAAGAAATGAAATGGAAGTAACTCTAATATGTGAATATATAAACTTGTATTATCAAGAGAACCAAACAAGCCTTTTAGGAAGGCTTATACATCATATATATAGGGGAGTCCAAGGGTTACTTACCAAGTCTTAAGATATTACTGCATGGCCCTTGGACTTCCTCACATGTAACAATACATCATAAGTTTAACTAAATATAAATGATAGAAATGTAAGCATAAATAAGTCTAACATGCACCTATTACAAATGTAATGACCGACACTTTTCATTACGTGAAACGTGATTCCTAACAATCTCCCCCTAAGGGTCGGTCATCAATGTTGGATCGGTTGCTTTGACGCTCATCTTCCATTAATCTTGACTATGTAGATTGCTTGACGTCTTCTTAGTCGGTTAGATAGACAAAATTCTTTGCCTCTTCAAATCTGTGTTCCTTGTTGTTGAAGTGATGCATATGTTGTAGAATCCGCCTTTGGTCACTCCTTTGACTCTTGGCTGTTAGTACGCCATTCCATACATGCTCATACGTCTTTGAACTTCACAACTTGTGCTTGGATAATTCCCGATCATTGATTAAGATCAGCGTTTTAACTTTGAAGATCTGCTAGACTCTTGAATCATTCTTCATACTCTTGGTGAAACTTAGATCTTTCTTTGAACTTTGTTGAACCTTAGACACTTCGGGAAGTCTTTGACGTAGGTATACATGTGGAATCGAGTGTTTGGTTATAACGTCACTGCCATAAACTGGTTAGTCATAAAAAACCGGCACTTACAAGTGAGAAACGGAATTTGTTCACCCTCGCAATGTGGCTTACTCCTCTGCCCTGCACCATGGACGTTCCTAACTCGATGCGAAACGACCCGAAAGGAGCTATCAGAAAGTACCGAGTTACCCAGACGATTAAGGTGAGTCGTACGAGATCCCCATACGACAGTAAGACCGTCCCACTTACGGCTTTTAGGAGTTAGAATTTGTCAAACAGCATAGTGTGAAGACTTCTTCCTAATCCTAGCCAAAGGCTGTATACTAATCGGATGCCCCGAGAGGGCTAACAACTGACATAGCGGATACGCTACATCCAACGATTAGGTGAGCCGTGATGTATCACCCCCCGCCCCCCCCCCGACTCGTAGAATGCACGGAAACGTCACAGAACACACTAAGCGTACCCACAAGAGTTACCGAAGTGACCCTGCTGCTCAGGGCTGTTTGATGTTACCCTGCAGGATTCCGTCTCAATCATTGAGAAAACCACCTAATGATTCCTCTCATAAATCGTTCTCGCAGATTGTAAGATCTGGAAGGACTCGTATAATTTACAACTTGGTTCCATTGATGTGTAAACAACCAAGTGTAAGAAAGCTAAGTGTTCCTAAGATCTTTGGATAATCTCGAGGCTCTAAGACTCGATTAGCTGCACCTATGGTCTTAGCGGAGATTGTAAGCAGGGTCATCCTCATTATTAACCTCATCTCTAATAGATAGCTAATGTCAACTTGGTTCCCCGTGGAAATGAACAGCATCTTTTTGAGAGATACTCGAGTGGCTTTAGAAGGGTTAATGCATGCGTCACTGGGTCCAATGCGACTTTCATCTTCAATACCGGCATTTGCCAGTACATAGAATTGAACCGGTGTCTGCCCTAAGGTTGATGAATTTGGAGGGCTCATTTCTTTTCACCCTTTACCTTTCGTTTCTTATTACTAATTCGTCAACCCCTTCTTTCTCACGTTCCATTTCTTTACCCTCCTTTCATTCCTATGGACTTCATTCTAGACTATGGGTGTTTGTTCCTTGGGGTAGATCCCTCCGGTTCTGGCGGATCAAAGGACATTATCCATCTTAATCACCTTATAACTCCTTGAAGTCACAAAACCATTTGTGAAAATCTCTCGAAGTGTTTTTATGAATGAAAACATATTTTGTTAACACCTCGAGAGTTTTGCATTTTCAGAAATACTCCCCCTTCACATGTGCTCGATATTGTTNAACAAGTCAAATAAATAGGATAAATGATGATAATAATATGTACTTATTTGAGTTCATCAAATGCTTAGAGCATATAAGAAAAGTTTTCAAGAACATTATTTGATTATACTGAATTAATCACATTACTGGGCTTATATGTTATAATTACCTTAGCATAGACTCAGTGAAATTATGCCATAACGTAACTATGTTTGCCCATGTTACTTTACATGAATGCTTGGTTTTCAATATGATATAAGGGTTCATGTAGTTTGATATTTTTAATATTGATGGAACTCTGACGGAGCTTCAAAACCAATTAAATGCTTAGAAATTGAACCTTGAAATAACAGATAGTTTGTTATCTTAAGGATGCAATCCTTGTACATCATGGAAGCTAGAGAAAGATACTTAATATCTTTATATGGAGAAATGACAACTCATATTTATGAGGTAACATGATGCTGAAAAGACCCCCTTGATTTATAAATATGATGATCACAATATCGATTTAAATGTGCCATACTAAAATGTGTATATGTGAAGTACAAGGATGTACTTGAATGAGATGTATGACGTATCTGAATCCTTAAATTGGATATGCGAACAAAATGTAGAGAATATTTATTCATGTGATTCTATCAAAATACTTTGAGGTGCATTTCACTGATTCAATGAGCTTAAGTAATGTGATTATCAGGGGGAGAGAAGATACACGTTGCACTCTTTTTCCCTTGACCATGGTTTTGTCCCCACAGGGTTTTCCGGCAAGGTTTTTAATGAGGCAACATCCCCAAGCGTATAAAAGAATTATGTACTCTTTTTTCTTCACTGAGATTTTTGTCTCACTGGGTTTTTGTCTAGTAAGGTTTTAACGAGGCATAATCCTTAAATGGACATCCAAGGGGGAGTGTTATGAATAATTATGATATTGATGTCCATAATAAGATATTGATTAGAGGTATTAGAATTATATTAGGAGATTATATTTCTTCCGGAATGTTCTATCTTGTATTATAAATATACCTCCTTTAAGAGCTGAATAAAAATAATTCTCCATTCTTCTTCTTTATATTGTGTTCTTCTTAATTGTTCATGTTTCACAACAACAACAATAATACTGTAATAAGTTTTATTTATTTTTAGTAAACTTAAAAAATGATCTATGTGGTTTATGTTTTGGCACTAATCATCCCCAGCTGTTATCTTAAATGACATAAATACACTCACGTGACACGTGAGGTATTTAACGCGTAAAACTAACGACATTAGCGGTGAGGTTCACCACTCAGAAATAATTAGTCCTAACAATATCGGCTAGGTATGATTAGTGTCAAAAACTACAAACCATACGGATGATTTTTGCATTTTACTCTAAAAATAAAAACAAAAACAAAAACCAGGCAGCAACTAGGTATTTTTATGTTGTTTATTCGACAAAAAAACACACACTGTCTTGTTGTTCCTCCAATAGCGGCGCCGGAACCATCTTCCACATAACACTAGTTAACAAAGGTAATTCATCTTCTTCTTCTTCTTCTTCTTTATTATTATATATATATTTAGTGTGTTAAAACACTATACATGTGCAAAGATTATATAAAACAAAGTTACTGATTGACAGGAATAATAATAATAAAAATGGGTAGTAAGGTGGAAATCAAAAGCAGCATACATCAAAGTGATTTCATGTTTTGTGAGATTTGTGGGACCATGTTTTCTTTTGATAAAAGAAACTATGTTCATTGCCCTCTCTGCCACTCCAGAAAAAAGATCAAAGGTGAAATTATATCCTTTTTTTTTTTTTTTTCTGCTTAACTGCTTATTTGTAACTAGAAGCAGTTTTGTGTTATCTAAATTTTTTTGCTTTTTTTAAAGTGTTTTTTTTTGCTGAAATTAAAACATGATTTTGTTTTTAGGGTGTGTTTGTTTTTAAGCTTATATGTGGCTTATGAGCTTATTTGTGTTTCGGCTTATATTCAATAAGCCGTAATTTTTCGGCTTATTTTGAGACTTTATCAGACTTGATACTTCTGCTTGAGGATTGTTCAGTTTCATTTGACTTGCTACTGTGTTGAGACTCAGATTGAACATTGGAATCTGATTGCTCAGATTCTTCTGGTTGTGTTTCAGGTCGTGAGCTTGAACCTTGACCTTTCTTGCTCATCTTTTCTAGTCTCTCTTGCTCAACCCGTTTACTTTCTTTCAGTGTCTGCTTAAGCAANTAATGCAAATAAAATAAAATAACAAGAAAATAAATGTTTGTGAAAACTATATGGAGAGAAGTGTGTTTACTTAGATTTCCTTACTCCCTAACTATCTTTTACCGATTGATTAGTGTGTATTAATTGCGTGGATGACGGATTATATTCCTTAATACCAGTCGTGGGGGTGTGTACGGATTTCCCCAACTCTATAAGCTCCTACTTCACTCCTATGCCGAGCCGGCTAAGAAGCTCCTAACATGGGATCACTAGAATTCGCTCATGCATTAAATACAATCAAATAACCTTAGTACACCTTGGTTAATGTTTCTTAAGACGTTCAAGCATGTTACCAATTGGAAGTCTGTCAGTTTTCTTAAGCCTAACATCGATAAACATTCATCCAATACAATCAATAACACACCATTCAATCAATAATCAATAGTTAGGTTTCATTAGATCTAAGCAAACACAAAGAAAACCTAGCCTAGCATGTTAAACAAAAGACAAGAACAAGATAGAATCAAACAACACATAGACATATTGAATGATTAATTGATAACTTATCTTCAATGTAACATGGAAGATCTCAAGGTAAAAAACCTTGAAAAAGCTGCTAAAATTCGTCTAGGGTTTCTCCCTAAAAAGTTCCACACCAATGACTAAAAATTATGAGAATATATATAGAAAAACAGATCTGACGGCGTCACGTTGTAGCCTTGACGCCGTCACCTCGCCGTGCTTAGGGTTTCTTGATGGCCTTCTTGACGCCGTCCCCCTTTAATCCATTTTGGCTTATCAAGACTTGACGGCGTCACATCCAAGCTTGACGCCGTCAAGGGTACTATTCCAGCAGACTTTAGCACTTTGTCGAATTCTTCACTTTTATGCTCCAAAAATGTCCAAAATACTTCCTTTTTCAGAATTTCTCTCCTAAAATGACAAAAGGAACGATTTAGGGCAATAATTGATCAAATAAATATGATTTAGGGCTTAAATGACCCCCGAAAAGTGGTACACTTTTCGCCTTATCAATGTTTTATCTTGTATTATAAATATACCTCCTTTAAGAGCTGAATAAAAATAATTCTCCATTCTTCTTCTTTATTGTGTTCTTCTTTATTGTTCATGTTTCACAACAACAACAACAACAACAACAACAACAACAATAACAATAATACTGTAATAAGTTTTATTTATTTTTAGTAAACTTAAAAAATCATCTATGTGGTTTATGTTTTGGCACTAATCATCTCCAGCTGTTATCTTAAATGACATAAATACACTCACGTGACACGTGAGGTATTTAACGCGTAAAACTAACGACATCAGCGGTGAGGGATGTATTCCGCCGAACGTTTCACCACTCAGAAATAATCAGTCCTAACAATATCGGCTAGGTATGATTAGTGTCAAAAACTACAAACCATACGGATGATTTTTGCATTTTACTCTAAAAATAAAAACAAAAACAAAAACCAGGCAGCAACTAGGTATTTTTATGTTGTTTAGTCGACAAAAAAACACACACTGTCTTGTTGTTCCTCCAATAGCGGCGCCGGAACCATCTTCCACATAACACTAGTTAACAAAGGTAATTCATCTTCTTCTTCATCTTTATTATATATATATTTAGTTTGTTAAAACACTATACATGTGCAAAGATTATATAAAACAAAGTTACTGATTGACAGGAATAATAATAATAATAATGGGTAGTAAGGTGGAAATCAAAAGCAGCATACATCAAAGTGATTTCATGTTTTGTGAGATTTGTGGGACCATGTTTTCTTTTGATAAAAGAAACTATGTTCATTGCCCTCTCTGCAACTCCAGAAAAAAGATCAAAGGTGAATTTTTATCCACTTTTCTACTTTTGTCTGCTTAACTGCTTATTTCTAATTGGAACCAGTTTTGTGTTATCTAAATTGCTTATACTTATTTTTAAGTGTTTATTTTTGCTGAAATTTAAACATGATTTGTTTTTAGGGTGTGCTTGTTTTTAAGCTTATATGTGGCTTATGTGCTTATTTGTGTTTCAGCTTATATTCAATAAGCCGTAAGTTTTCGGCTTATTTTGAGACTTATGAGCTTATATAAGTTTATCATGTCATAATAAACTTTTATAAAACCAGAAGTCTCTAAATTAGCCGGAAAATTGAGGCTTATGAAATATAAGCCGAAACACAAAAAAGCTCATAAGCCACATATAAGCTTAAACAAACTCCCCCTAGAAGCAGTTTTGTGTTATCCAAATTGCTTATGCTTATGTCATAGAGTGTTTATTTTTGCTGAAGTTAAAACTACCTTTTCAGACATATTTAACTTAAAACCATTTATAAATAAATTAGAGTAAAATTTGTTTAACAAAGTAATTTTGCATTTTTTATAAAAATAAGCATATCAAAACACCATTTACAAGTACTTATATTCTTAAGCAGCTTATATATAAGTACAATGTATAAGCGATTCCAAATAATCACTGTATAATGATTTGTTTCGGTTTACATGATTTGATTTAGATAAGAATGTTGAAGTGTATTCTTATGTGTGGTTCAAATATTAAACTATGGAATGAGTTAAATGATATCTGTAACCCGTTGTACCTTGCGTTAACTAGCCATTATCCTTGAAAATGCAAATGGATCAAACGAATTTCATAAGAAGAGTGCACAAAAATAATCGTGAATAGTTTGTGACAATGCTTAGCAATATCCGTGAGCAGTGTTGTAAATATCGGTCTTGGCGGCCGATATATCACTGATATATCGCATATCGGTGGTCAACCGATACGATTTTTCACTAATCGGTCAAAAAATCGGTTTTGGTCAAAATCGGTCCAAAATCGGCAGTTAAAATCGATCTAAAAACGAAAAAAGAGTACCTACCGTGGCGATTTGAAGCAAGTCGGGCTATCTAGGTTAGATCGACTTTTGATGTTTTGCAATTAGAGGTGGTGTTGTGAGGTTCGAGCAACAAGATTAAGGTTTGTTATTATGAATCGGTTGTCAAAGGCAAAAAGGTTGTGGATTAATTGGTGTTTTCATTTGATGTTGTGAAAGAAGGTGAGTAGCAGTACCACAAGAGAGAAGAAAAGGCTGCGTCATTTTTAAGTGTGGGAATTAGGTTTAGGTATTTAATTTAAAATGTGTTGGGCTGCTACTAACAAAGAGAAAGGTATGTAAATTTGATAAATGGCCCAACTCATATTATTGGGCTTCACTTAAAATTGATAAAAATTTAACTAAAACCTTATATAATGTGAATTTTGCAATATTTATATAAAATATGTAATTGGAAATAATAAGAATAATAATAAAATCAATAAAAATGTATAAAGTAAGCATATTTTATATAAAATACATATAATTTCTTTATAATTTATGGTCTCTGATATATCACTGATATATCACCGCCATATCGCTCTTGGCGCTTGGCGGGGGTCGACCGCCACGGTACCGCCGAGCGATATTTACAACCTTGTCCGTGAGAGATTATACTTTGTAGCTATGGTGACTTTTGCTTTTTGCAAGTGTAGCCGTGTAGGTGAGAATTGATAACAAACAAGTCCATGCCATGTGCATTTTAGAAATGTATTCGTTCTTTTTCTATGATTAAGTAGAATTCACTTTTGTACTCTAAATCTGAGGGTAAAGGAAAATAATGGATATGTTTTAGTGACGAAAACTAGATAATACATATAAGAGAAACAAGGCTGTTTAATATGAGTAATTTCTTTTCAAACACCAACTCAATCTTTGTTATTGACAAGAACTAGTTAGAAGGCTTGTAATTGTTTTTTTCATTGACATTGCCATATTTGTATTTGTATTTTTATTTATTTATTTATATTTTTTTTTTTGAAGGGCAAACATATATATTAAAACTCAAACAGCAAATACAACCCGGTACATAGATAATACAAGCCCCTTTCTATAAGAAATAGATACAAGGGCCGGAGACAAACCACCAAAATCAGTGAGCAGTCTCTCACGAGCATGCAAACACAACCCAAAGAGAATCACGAGGGCTAACTAAATTATAAGCGAACCCTAAAGAAGAAACAACAAACAAAAGTACATAAACAGAACAGCTCCACCAGCCAATTAAACACGATTGATTGGACCACCGAACCATTCTTCTCGCTTCACCTCATCCTTCTTCGGACCACCGAACCATTGCCATATTTGTATGTTAAATAACTATTCGAATAGTAAAGTCGCAAAATTCTGCAATAATGGAAAGTTAGGTACATCCCTCTTCTGCAAAAAGCTTATGGTTCTCTTATATTTGGATCATTCTTAGCTTCTCTTATCTGGTTTGTGGATCCCGTGGGCTGTGTCCATTCATCTATTTTATCAGATTGGGAGATAAGAAAAACGCTGGGGATTGAATATTAGCAAAAGAGCAGATTTCTCTGAATATGTTTCCAGAATTTGTTCTAGTACTAGCGTTTTTAGATAGACACTTACAGAAACCAAGAACTTAAGTATTTCATAGAATTGACCCTAAGCACTGCCTATCCCTAATAGCCTAACAATGCTAATGCAGGACTAGCAATAGGAAGAAAGATATTCTTAAAAATATCTACACTCTACATTCCCACTGATGTTTGCCAACCTTAAAACGACACAACCACTGTCAGTGAACCACAGCAAATCTGTTTTCTTCTTTGCTTGTTAGTACCACAGGATATTTGTGGCTGCTAACAAATGCAGCTCTATAGGACTCTCCATGCACCCATGGATGAGCATGATCTAGTTGTTACGTACAAATAATCTCTTTGTAATGTGTGCTATCTATGGTCTTTGTGTAGCTTCAATCCACCCTAAATATGAGTGATCCCAGTCTCATAGGATTGCAGCTCTTTCTTCTGGTGGTTCAGAATTTCTCTTGTATAAATTGTTTGGAAGGAAAACTAGTTTTACCACTTCTACGCCATGGTATAGTTCATCATCCCGAGATCAGCCATTTCAAGTTCACACATCATTGCTTTTAAAAAATTCTCAGAGGTCACTGCTAAACTTTTTGTATATACTAGGTAAAGGATATTTACAGGACCTCTGAGCAGTTTTCCAGTTTTTTAGTTTTTAACAAATTAGGTAACATTTTGAGAGACGGCTTTGTAAAAGAATTCCCCTGTACTATGCCTTTGGGTCTTCTTTCGGAATTTTGGATTATTTACTTTGTAAGCCTTTGATTGATCAGCCCCAACACTTTGGAATTGCTCAACATATGACTTTCTTCCACGCATCTTATGATTTTATATTCTGGACACAAGTAAGTACATAAAAAACATTGCTTCCATGAAACTATTGTATGTTAAGGTTCTAGCATCTTCTTTTCAACCGTGGATGTTTTACGTAATCCTACAGCCGATTGGAAATTTTAATTTAGATATTTTCACAGATGGATTTACTTCCCTTGAGTTGTTGTAGCTGGTATTCACATTATTATATACTATCACCCCGTTACTCTTCTTTGGACTTGAATAACGGTTAAGAGAGTTTCCAGTTCTCATGATGAAAATGATACCCAATTTGATCATGTAGAGGGCAGATATTGTAAGAACAGTTAACAGCCCCAGCTACAAATCATAATGGCTTGGGTAAATTTATGTGTCAATCGTGAGATGACCTATTTTATGGACTAAATAGTATATAAATACCCATGTATTTGTTTCTACATAAAGATATGGTTTCGGATTTGATGGTTGCTATAAATTTGCTTATTATCAACGATGATGTTGACATTGAGTTTAGCATATTCTCTAAGTAGTTTTATGACTTTCATCATTGTATTTGTTGCTATCTTGATGTTAAGTCCTTGGCTCAAAGTACCTTTGAATTCTAAATTTTGTTCTTTGTCATCTTCTTTTGAGCCAAATGTTTATCGTTAAATTCTAACATTGACGCAAATATTTCAGAGATTGCTGGAAAGGAAATCAAATACACCGTCAGCGAAGAGGTATAGAGTATAGACTTGCTGCGGATGTGATTATACTGTGCTGCTTTTAAGATAATGGAAGTTTGAGTATATTATTCTGTTATCGAGTGGAATAAGATTTAATTCGAGTTATCCACTTTGATAAAAGTTAGAATTATATTGGTTGTTAGTGTTACGATTCCTGAAAATGCAATTTCTCTGAATTGCAGCAAATTAGAAGAGAGTTGGGCTTGTCATCAATCGAAATTTCTGGAGAAAGAACAAGATCAATGGCAAGTGCATTTTCATTACATAAATTCGAAGTTTCAAGAAATAATCAGTTTTTTAACCTTATTTTCCATGTTTTTATTTCAACAGGATTATAACGTAAGGTGTCCAAAGTGCTCAAACAAGGGTGTATACTATCACACACAACAGGTACGCCTTCGCCTTTTTCATTTCCTTCTAGTATGTACGATGGATGAGAATTTCTCATTGTGCACACCATAAATTATCATTCTATAAACTAATTAGTAACATGATTCTTCATATGTATGTATTCTACCATTTGATTTACCAACAACCATGAAATCCGTTGATAATTTTTACGGTACAAAATCATGGTTGCATTCTTTTAGAATCGAAGGCTTAACTTTGACATGCTGTTTGTTTGGTTTTCTTTGAACAGACGAGATCTGCTGATGAAGGACAGACCATGTTCTATAATTGCCCTAACTGTGGTTACAACTTCACTGATAATACCTAAAAGCCCAGTGTACGAACCACCAGACCCTCCGTTTGCTTTAATTACCATCAATACCCCCGAGTGTTCACTCATGTGGCCTTATGTGTAGATTGATACATGTATTGCATTTTTGGCGCCATTTAGACTAGTCTTTTTCTTACTCTAGCTTTATCTGTTTGTGTCATGTCATTAACTCATCATGATTATGATTCTGTGAGAGCTCTGAGGTGGTAATAGTTTTGATTATGGGAGTTATGTGAAAACTATAATAGAGTTAATTTGATTATGTTTTGGGTCACATGGATAAACTAGAAAGATCCAACTAAAAAAGATACGAGTCAAATGGTGCTAAAGTCATTTAAAACATGGTAAGTTGCATTAGCTGGGCTTATTAAAAATTCCTTATTATGATTATAATGGTATTAACATTTTAATGGCATACCAATTTCATAAAATGAATAAGATCAGATGTTTGTGGAATAGTGTGTGCCGGCCTATTTTGGCGAGCACCATAAGGGTGTGTTTGGTAGAGAGAATTTCAGAGAATAGAAATGAATCAGAGAATAGAAATCAGTAGAGAATTTTGTTCAATTCTAATGTTTGGTAACAACAGAGACTTGACCCGAGAAATGAAAAAAATAATAATTATTTGTTGATATTTTTTTAAAAGAATTACTTTTTTTCTAAATCACAATTCTAAAAAAATATATTTAAAAAAAAAATTTATAAATTATATTTTTTTTAATTTATTTTTTTAATTTATTTAAAAAAAAACTTATTTTTTAAAAAATTTATTTTAAAAAAAATTTAATTTATTTTTTTATAAAAATTATTTAAATTTTTTTATTTTTTCTAAATAACAATTCTAAAAAAATATATTTAAAAAAATATTTTTTTAATTTATTTAAAAAAACATATTTTTTTAAAAATTTATTTAAAAAAATTAATTTATTTTTTATAAAAATTATTTTAAAAAATTATTTTTTCTAAATAACAATTCTAAAAAAAATATACTTTCAAAAAAACTATATTTTTTTTAAATTATTTTTTTATAAAAAAATTATTTTTAAAAGAAAAATATTTTTAAAAAAACCTATTTATTTTGTTAAAAAAAAAAAAAAAAAAAAAAAAGGTTGAGAATTCCCAATTCCACCCAAAATGGGATGGAAATCAAATTACAAATAGATGTTTTCTCGAGAGTTCACATTTCTCCGCTTTTCCATTTCTTTGGCTTACCAAACACGAGAATTAAAGTCATTTCCATTTCTCTACCTTCATTTCTCTCTACCAAACACACCCTAAGNTAAGATCAGATGTTTGTGGAATAGTGTGTGCCGGCCTATTTTGGCGAGCACCATAAGTGAACTATCACAAGTTCACAACTTAACCAATGTGTCCGGCGCGTCTATCTTGTGTTATCTATTGTAGTGTGTCAAGGGTTGCCTACCAAATACGAGTATATCTCAGTCAACCATCGATGTCAGTTGACCTTCTTTCTCGGTTAGCATAGGCTGGGGATTGGGATCTTGTTGAGATTTTGTTTTATGTATTGAATGGCTGTTTGTGTATGTTTCATCCTCTTTTGTAACCCATTATTTTAAAACAAATAAATTTAATCTTATCAGTCTCATCTTTATTCTCACCATAGTCACGACTCACAGTTTATAGGGCATGGGCCTTGCCTGGAGACATCTGCCAGTGAAATTTATATATTTTCTCCGATGCTTATATTTTTATTCTATACAACCTATAACACATTTTAGCACTTCTTCCTAATTAATTTTAAGATTTTCATAAATACTTTTTAAGCATTACAAGTAAACTAGTAATTCTTAGTGTTCTAAAAGGTGTGTCAAGGCGCCGCAAAGGCGTCATCAAGGCGCGTCAAGCGCCGCAAAGGCGTCGCCAAGCGCATCAAGGTGCCGCAAGCGTCGCCAAGGCGCGCGGCGTGGCCTCGCTGCCACGAAATTGACCTTGCGGCTGATCTAGGTGTGGCGCAAAAAGACGTGAAATAAGGCGAGAAAAAGGCGTGAAAAGGCGCGCCTTTTTGTAAGGCGTGGCGCCACTTTTTGAACTAGTTTTTTTTTTTTTTTTTTTTTTTTTTTTTTTTTTTTTTTTTTTTTAAGTAATTTGAACCAGTATTAGAATTTGAGGCTATTTTGTTTATGGGTCTAGTAATATATAGTAAGTAGTAGTGTAAATGTCTAATATAGTACGAGTAATATGATCTAAAATTATAAATACATAAATCTATAAATATTTTTTTTCCCATTTTAGTACGCCTTAAGAAACGCAAAGGCTCCGTCATGGGGGCGTAAGGCTTGATGCGTGACCATGCCGCCACGCCACGCTGTTATAACCATAGTAATTTTACAACTTATTTAAAGCACAAAACATTTATTCACATATAATTAATACTCTTCTAAAATCACTCACTTTAAAGTACAACCATTTTAGCATATGACACAATCTAATCAAGCTATCCAATAACCAAGTACTTAAAACACTAGCATAAAAACATAACCTACGCAACTTAAAGGACCAGCATGTACACCTTAAAGAATCAAAATGGTTAAAGTTACTCAAATATAAAATTCTCATTATCCATAACGTTGTGACAAAAAACATGAAATTAAAAAGCATTCATTGTCACAAATTTTATTATATGGTACCCGTTGTCGCATCACGCGGGTACCCCTACTGGTGTTTTAGTAATGCAAGTTAACTCAAATAGGCTAATTGTCTAAAAATGCATCAAACTTGACACTTTTTATCGTTGTATGTTGCCATGTTTTTTTCCCTGATGTGTGACCAAACATTCGAATTTCGTACATTGTGTGTACCGGGTAACTTGCTTGACCACTAACAGGTTGCCTATCCAAAAATATTTGCAGCGTTAGTCCTTATACTAACGACCGTTAGTCCATTTATACATTTTCGGCCGTTTTCTTACATTTTTGCCCGTTTTCTTACGTTTTCGCTCATTTTCACCTGTTTTCGCCCGTTTTATACGTTTTCGCCCGGTTTCTGTAACCACCCGTAAATTTCCAGACTGATTTTAAATAATAAATTATATTTATTATTTCTTAAGTTTCACTTTTGGACTTTTCTGAATTTATTTGAATTGAGTTCGAGAAGTTATCTCGCAAAACGTAAAAATTGACACACAATGTGTACCGACACACGCGTAACTCGACGAACATTTTTAAAGTGATTTTTATACTATTTATGAGAAAATAGCTGGGTAAATCAGGGCCGGATATCACCATGTGCAAGGTGTGCGACGGCACAGGGCCTCCATTTTCTTAGGGGCCCCATAATTACAAGCACCAGGGACTAATACAATCAGATTTTCACCTTATAGTTGATAATAAAGTGTTTAAAAACGTTTTATACTTAGAACAGAGCAGCGGAGATATGTAAGTTAGGAAGATGATGACCTTTTTCACTTCAGACCCTCTATTTTGATATATTTTACATTTTGGTCCTAATAGTTTACTTTTTTATTTAAATCAATACAAGTCTCTATTTTGATATATTTTACATTTTGGTCCTAATAGTTTACTTTTTTATTTAAATCAATACAAGTGTGTTTATATTATACTAGGCGAGTACCCGTGCATAGCAACGGTTCCTAACGGCATATAATTTATGATTTGTGATATTTTTGGTGAGTGTTTTGTGTAGCGTTCAAAATAGAACATGAACAGATCATAATGTAATTGCAAACTGTTGTACTACACATTGTTGAAAAAATCGGCCGAATCGGCCGATTAATCGCTAATCGGCCATGGACCTTGGAGAGATTTACAAGGTAATCGGCCGAGTCAAAAAAATCGGCCGATTAATCGGTTAAAAATCGCTAATCGGCCATGGACCGCCTCAGTACCGATTCACGATTTTTGCAACATTGGTACTACACGATAACTAAATTCTAAAAAAAATTCTTAACATCTATCAAACAACATATAAAATATTTATGAAACAGAAAGTAAAACATTACATCAGTTATGAAATAAAAACTAACTACAAATGTCCATAGCAACGGAATTTATAGTGACAGACCGACAAATAATTTTAGTGATAAAAAATAGTTCATGGGTTATAAACGAAAAATAATAAAAATTTGAAGATTTGATGATTAAACATATTTTATTGATACTCGGTTCGACCCGGATGATTCAACCAGTTGAACCATTCTGGTCGAAAAACGGGTCTTTAGGATATCTCATTACTTCATAGTAAGTTGCATTATCATTTTTGGAATTAGTATGCTTTCAAGGTACATCTGCATGCTTAGATTGGTACGTCAAATACCTGAATAATTAGTGATTAGTTGGTTATCATGAATTAAAACAACAACAAAGTAGCTTTTCAAAAAGAAAAAAAGGTACAACATATTTTAAGGAACTTCTATTGTTATACATTTGATTATTTCATAAGTCGCATACCAGTCGCATGTGTGGTATTACTTAAGAAAAAGTTATTTGGTGTGTTATAGTAGAGTACAACGCAAGCGGTGGTCAGCCTTCAACGAACACATATATTGAGTGGTGATAGTGGTCAACTGTTAAGACTTAAGAGTTATAATGCACTTTCTTTATTTTGCAATCGATTCACATGTCTAATCATGATCATATTAATGGTATAATCTAGAAAGCATTCAAAATATTACAAGACACTGCTAAAATTTTGCTTCACATATTACTTTTATAAAAAAGGAAATCGTGTCACAAGTCTCTACGAGTTTCAATAATGATCATTGTATTATGTCATTTCACTACTTTAACCTGGTTGATTTGTTACATTTTGACATTGTTATCTTTACAAATCATATTAACACATTAACACTATTAACACCCACATCACGTGTTGTGCCTGCATCCAAGACTAAGGCCGCTGTAACACAGATTTACGCCAGACAAACGATAATTAAAAGCAAACGAAACAAAAATCTGATAATTGAACACAAATCTCATCTTTTTACAGATCTCATCTTTTTACATATATCATATTTTTACATATCCATTTGTTGTTTAATTTCGTACCCGTTCGTGTGGAACTAATATGTTGGGTGGTGATAGTGGGCCAATGACACTGGATCAAGCGACATGTAACAGGCCGAAAAAAAAAGAAGGCCCGCTATACTACATGACGTCGTATTAAATGTGATTTAATAAATATAGTAATTCATTTTTTGACTTATTTTAAGAAGGAGCGGGTTGTTTGCAAGGTACCGACTACCTAGGACCAAAACATTTCAAATTTAATCTCGCCAAGTAAATTGAATTCAAATTTCAAACTTAAGTACAAAATTTTCATCCCACCAAGTAAACTTATTTCAAACAGTAAGCCAAAGGTCAAAAGTTAACTGTCGCTTTACTATTAATAGTTGTAGTTGGGAAGGCGTAAAGTAAAATGTAGTCAAATCTTTAAAAGGTTAGAACTACTCCTAAACATCAAGAAAGTGCTCCGTCAATTACCCATTTCACGACACTCATTTAGCGGCAGGAAAAACCAAAAACAAAACATCAAATCATTGTTTTAAAAAGAAACACAATTGCCAAAAAACTACAAAGAAGTCAGTGGGTCTCACTTGAACTTCTTCTTCACTGTTCGACCCAAACAAATATGGCAAAAAAATCTCAACCTTATAAAAAAACATCATCACCCTTTTTTTCAATCAAGCAAAACCGTTGCGACAATATTCCAAACTGTTTCGAGGCAAACAGGTATGGTAAAAAAACACATACCGATCGGTTTATGACAACAACCGAACTTTGGCCTCGTTCTTGAAACCAAAAATCATCGGCCTCTTTTGAGTTGGTATTCATATAGACAAAAACCATAGCTCACATGTAGGATCAAGAGCAAAAACACTTCTGCTGCAACGGTCCACGACATATGTTTAAATAAACCCCACACAATAGTATAACACAGATCTTGTATTAAAATCATAAATGTTGAAAGATCTAAACCAAAAGTCGTTTTCAAACTATAAAAAGTCAGACAACAGCCTCATTATATTAACTTTATAATAAAATTTACATAATAAATTTTAGAACAAAATTTACACAATAATCGATATACAAAATATGAACAACTTTAAGTATAAAGCATACTATTTCCGGTGGTAGCAACTAATTCCGNGAGCCTGCCAGAGCTCGAGCTCGGCTCGTTTACATATATAAAGCTCGAGCTTGGGCTCGAGCTCGTTTCGAGCCTTATATTTTGAGCTCGAGCTCGGCTCGTGAAAATTTTCACAAGCTCGAGCTCGGGCTCGATTAATTTATATGAAGTTTTAAAGAAATCAAAGTTCAAATAGAGCTCGGCTCGTTAATTACATAAGGTTCGAGCTCGTTTACTACTTTTAAGCTAGGCTCGAGCTCGATTATTAAATGAGCTCAAATTTAGGCTCGAGCTCGGGCTCGAGCTCGTTTAGGCTTGGCTCGTTCGAGCTTTTTACCGATCCGATCCGGAGCTTTTCACGAGCGGCTCAGCTCGTTTCCACCCCTAGCCATGATCACCCTTACAATATTGAGCACAATATGCATTTGGGCAATTAGCTCATGGCCAAATCGTACAATCAATGCTTCCTAACATCACAAGAAACCCATGTTTCTCCTTGTCTAAAAAGCATAGAGTTTTTCGACATCAGTATAGGTAGTCCTTCTCAAAAACTCGTCTCCATATAACTCTATAATAGCCTTATAGAAAGCTTTGAGAGAATCACCCAAAGTTTTCTCACCCATTTGCAGATATTCGTCTTGAGCATCAAAAATGTTGTCATATACCAATTGAGGAATTGCGGAGATACAATTCATCAATGGGGAAATGTCAACTTTTCCTGTACAATCAATATTTTGTTGAAAATATGGCGCATTATCATTTAATTCCTGAACAATGCGTGTGAAATTGACTGGCTCAGTCAGAACCGCTTACAGAATAATTTTTCGTGACATTGAGTTTACAGAGAAATAAGCGGCCATCATATGATCATTAACACCGTAACTATCTCTATTTACCGTGTTTCGATAAGTCCGGGTTTTTGAGATTGTAGAAGTGGAAGCTTGAAAAACCATAACGGCCTCTTTTAAAGCTTTAGATCGATAATACAAACTTTTTCTTCATCAAAGGATGTAAATAAAGATTGATGGGAATCCATTTNTTTTTTTTTTTTTTTTTTTTTTTTTTGGCGCTGAGCTTCCCACACAACTCGGTTGAAAATGAAGATTGAGTCCTATTTTTCATTATGCGACGTGTCCTTGGACGAGGGCGTAACAAGGGGAAACACGTCCTCCGTTGAGGTAACCGGTTGGACGACCATCCATTATAGATGATTTAAGACACGTGCATGAGGTTCTCTCTCTCTCTCTCTCTCTCTCTCTGTGTTATGATATTCTTACTTCTTTTTAATCATCTTTTGCACACAGAAAATTATGTCATGTGTTATCTGGTAGCTTAATCTCATTATCTAAATTCTTATTTTCTCAAGTTTAGTTATATTAAAGTTTAGAGATTAATAAAATAAAGATATAAGATCATTTGAGGACAAAATATTTTTTACATACCAAGGGACTAATCTCCACCATTCATCTTCCCTCCATCTTTATTTGATCTAATGGATGAGATTAATCCCAACAATTTAAAAAACCCACTTTCATCCAATTTTTCAAATATTAATATCTTTCAAACCGTTAATCGTTAAGCGAAAAAAATATACCGTTACGACGAGCATTTAATTATCTTTCTATAGATACGCATTATGATATACTTTCGACAAAAAATTTTTTTTCGTTTTTTTCACGTTTTTTTTCGTGGCCGAAAAAATCACATATGATATATCATATATGATATT
>LBNU01036734.1:6446-23308 GCA_014162995.1 Artemisia annua | reverse complement strand
GTTAAACTTCTCTCAGGGTCTAAGAAATGCCAACCACCTTCAGAATCTTGAGCTTCCTGAGATTTATGGTAAATTTCTCTATGAGGATAACCTAATCTCTAGGAGATATCCTATGGCCCAAGATATCAAAAAGACCCTGACCAGCTCACCCATATCTACTGCTTTCTATTCTAATGGTATTGTGCAGGATTTCCAAGAGAACTCTAATGATGAGGCTGATGAGAGGAGCAGTGAGGAGTACCTAAATGATCCACAAATTAAATTTCAAGAAAGGGCACTCCTTGCAAACTCAAAAAATTTTATCAGTAGAAACAAAACTTTTCAAAAGCTAAAGCAAATGAAAACACAGAGTGTTTTAAATGTGGCAAAAAGGGTCACTTTGCAAAAGACTGTTTCTCAAAAACAACCTCAGAACCCTCATACAAGTTTTCAGGAAACAATTCCTCAGGAACTAAATTTCAACCAAAAATGCTTCAGTCTCCTCAATACTTTCAAAACAAAACTGAGAATAGTTCTCAAAAGGATTTTGAAGCCAAGTATAGAAAAGCAAAAGCCAAACTTGCACTTCTTGAGGCAGCTCCCTTAATTCCTCAGTCACCTCAGGCCCCTAAACCTTCTCAGGCTAAAAACAAAGGGCTGGTTGCTGAACCCTTTGACTGGGATGAGGAATCTATATCCTCAGAAGATGAAGAAGTTCATGTCAGTGCACTGATGGCCCTCTAAGATGACATCAAATTGGCTGTGGGAAAAAGTCATGCCAGAAATGGTGAATGGGTCAACATAACCATGAGAAAGGTAAACATCTTACTTTCTATGGATGATAATAGTGATTGGCAGTCTTACCTTAATTACATTAATGTGGATCTTAAGTATGTTGAAGAGCAAAGGTTAAACTTGTTTTCTAAATATAACAAACTTACTTTTGAATTAAATAAGTGTAGAGATGAACTTCTTGTGCTTAAATAAGCTAAACTAGAAAATGTAACACTTCAAATTCAAAATACTGAATTGGTAAAACAAAACCATGCTCTTCAAGAAGAACTTAAGAAAGAAAAGGATGTCATTGAAAGCTGGACCAAGAAAACACAAGGGTCTATGATACTGTCAGTCTTATCCTTAGTACCAAGAAGAAAATGCTAGGAGAGGATCAGCTCACTGAATCCTCCAGTGAGACTCTCAGTGAAAAGACCTTCAGGCCAACTGGTACCCCTTTTGAAAAGGAAATGCATCCCAAACCAACTGACTGGATTGAAAGACTCAACCCTGATGGTAAAATGCCAAACTTCAACACTGGGAGAATCTTGGAGCCTGATTGCCAGGCTATCAAAGAAACGCTTGGAGTCACTGATGAACCCAGCAGTACTGAGTCAATCTCTGAGTCTCCAACTGAGTCCCAAACTCTACTTCCACCACAAAAAATCCTTCAGGGAGCTGAACCATGTTCAGACCTAACACCTCTTGTCTACTCTCAACACTCTCCCAAGGAGAGGGTGGGACTAGGCACAACGATCCTGAAAAGGCCCAACCCTGATAAAAACAAAACAATTTCAGCTCCCACTGAAGTTTCAACACCTTCAACCTCCATTGAGGTTGAACCTAACAGCACTGATTCAAAATATGATCAGTTAGCTGAGCTTGTTAGGAAGCTAAGTGAAAAGTTGGAATCAACTGAAAAGTCCTCATCAAAAGATAAGGAACCAACTTCAGCTTCCTCAGGCACCACCAAACCAAAATCCTCACACAAGCCCCTGAAAAGATGTGAACTATGTAACTATACAAATCATGCCACTGATGATTGCTATAGGATTTTGTTATGCATGATATACAAACAAGAAGATCACAGAACTTCTGACCACTTATCATACACCACCTTCTTGAAGGCTCAAGCAAGCTACAAAGCTCAGGCTCACAAGTATGCTTCAGCCTCCAAGCAAACCTGAAACAAAAGGCTTAGCCTTTCAAACCCTGCACTCACTGTGGATTCAGTGACCATCACCTTGTTGATTGTCTTATGTATCCTTGCTGTAAACTTTTGGGGAGATCCTTCCCATGATGCATCAGGACATGACAATGTCATTCTGTAACACCCCCAAAAATAGAGAATCGCGGAAGCATACAAGCATTTGGGGTGCTACGAAATAGGAATCACAACACAAGATAAAGAGAACGGAGTAGAAATCCGTTTAAAATATATTACATAATTATTAAGTCAAATGTAATACATAAGTTTAAGTTTTGTAAAATAAGGCCCAGTTACATGATTGTCCCAAAGTTTTCAGAGTTACGCTTGTGTAAAACACTTAAGATTTTTATGACCTCGCCATGCACTGCCTTCAACATAAACATACTTTAAGCACCTGAAAAACATGCTAAAAGTCAGCTAACGCTGGTGAGTCGATAGGTTTAAAGTAAATAGCACATATGGACCATAGCAATAATCAGCAAGTACACACTAAACCCGCATGCAACACTAAGCTCAACAACCGAACTAGACAAAGAATGCCAAAGGCATTAAATATAATATAAGTGCCCGCGAGTGATAATCCCCAGTCACTCGGCAAAAGGTCGTCATGGTATACGTTCGCCTTGACCACGGCATGGCCAACCGAACGGAGGAGTCACCCTCAATAGATCTATTTATAACATACGCGTTTCCCAGCAGGAATTGACGGTGTTGATAATGGGCAAATTGGGATTCAAGCAAACTTAGGTTTCCGCATACTAGTGTGTAAAAATAAGTTCAGTTTTGGTCCATGAAAACAGTTTTTGCATGTTTCTCACCCCAAGGTTTATAAAACAGTACTTATAAGAAAATGGGCTATAAACTCACCTTAAATGATAGCAATCCGCTAGTCAATTAGTAAATAGTGCAACCGCTCCGAAACGCGACCTAGGTAAGTATGGTATGTCTTAGTACAACGTTCATGTGTTAAGTGTTTGACTCATTTAAAAAGGTTTTTACGTTATGTGTTACCATGTACTTGTGTATTTCTTGCTTGTTGTGTGGTACGTAGATATCCAAAATTCACACTTCGAGAATTTGGCATATAGCTCTTCCCTCTTTAATGACTCTAAGATTAGCTTGAGGTGTTCCTCGTGCTCTTTCTCATCCTTAGAGTATATCAAGATGTCATCAATGAACACAATAACGAACTTATCCAAGTATGACTTACACACTCTATTCATGAGGTCCATGAATACTGCGGGTGCGTTAGTTAAGCCGAATGGCATGAATTGGAATTCGTAATGGCCATATCGAGTCCTGAACGCTGTCTTCGGGATATCCTCCTCCCTGACTCGAAGTTGATGATAACCTGATCTCAGATCGATCTTGGAGTAAACCGATGAACCCTGAAGTTGATCGAATAAGTCGTCGATTCTTGGGAGTGGGTATCGGTTCTTAATCGTTAGCTTATTCAGCTCCCGATAATCGATACACATCCTGAAGGATCCATCCTTCTTCTTAACGAACAGAACCGGAGCTCCCCAAGGCGAAGAACTCGGCCTGATAAAACATTTTCCTGACAGCTCAGCCAACTGCTCTGACAACTCTTGCATTTCCGTAGGTGCTAACCGATAGGGCGCTCGCGCTACCGGCGCGGCTCCTGGCACCAAATCTATTCGGAATTGAATTTGTCGAGCTGGCGGTAGTCCTGGTAAGTCTTCTGGAAAGACTTACGGAAAATCCCTCACAATTGGCACATCTTCCAATCGTTTCTCTTTGGGACTCTTCTGTTTCTTCTCAGAGACGTGAGCTAGAAAGAGGTAGCATCCTTTCTCGATGTACTTCTGCATCTTCGTACACGAGATGATATTCAACCTTGACGAACGTGCACGATCACTTCGATCTCCCTTAATGACGAGAATCTCGTTTCCGTAAGGTACTCTGGCGATCTTTTCATCACAGATGATGACGGCATGGTATCTCGATAACCAATCCATCCCCATGATGACGTCAAAACTACCTAACTCTACCGGCATGAGGTCGATATTGAAAGGGTGATTTAGCTAATAATGGTATCTACTCTCTCTAGATTCCCATTAGCTAATTCTACGTCAAAGACGTTATCTAAGGTGGTTGGGGCAATACCAAGTAAATAGCTAAGTTCAGTCGACACAAAACTTCTATCTGCTCCCGTATCAAACAAAATCGATGCATAGCGATTATTTAAAAGAAACGTACCCGTCACCACATTCAGGTCGTTCTGAGCTTCCCTTCTGCCAACAGCATAAACTCTGGCAGCAGCTCCTCCTCCATTGCCCTGGTTCTCATTGTTACCAGCTGTCATCTGGTTACTACCACCATTCCCTTGATTTCCGGGCTTCTTGCACTCATTTCTGTAGTGACCCTTCTCACCACAACTAAAGCAAGTGACCTCTGCCTTACGGTTGTTGGGTGGTGTGGCTTGAGCAGTAGCTAGGGATCTAGACCGACAGTTTCTGGCCATATGCCCTACTCTCTGGCAATTACGACACTTAACTGTGCACTCTCCCCGGTGATGTAGCTTGCAGCGGTTACAGAGAGATGCGTTCCCTACGTACCCTCCCTTCTCAGATGTACCAGCTACATATGCTTTTGCTACATTCTGCTTCTTGTGTTGAGAGTGACCACTGTTACTCCTAGCATGATTTTCCCACTTTCTCTTGTGGTCAGCACTGTTTTCTGGAGCATCTTCCAACAACTGGTCCATCAGCTTGTTGGCCGTCTCCATGGTCTCATGAAGATCCTTAGCCTTGGAAGTAGTCACACTTCCCTTAATCGTCTGAGGCAATCCTCCCACATACCTCTCAAGCAACCTGGTTCCCTACGTACCCTCCCTTCTCAGATGTACCAGCTACATATGCTTTTGCTACATTCTTCTTCTTGTGTTGAGAGTGACCACTGTTACTCCTAGCATGATTTTCCCACTTTCTCTTGTGGTCAGCACTCTTTTCTGGAGCATCTTCCAACAACTGGTCCATCAGCTTGTTGGCCGTCTCCATGGTCTCATGAAGATCCTTAGCCTTGGAAGTAGTCACACTTCCCTTAATCGTCTGAGGCAATCCTCCCACATACCTCTCAAGCAACCTGGTTTCAGTCTGGACCATCTCTGGGCACAACAACACTAGCTCTTGAAACCTCTGGTTATAAGCAGCCATGTTGTTATTCTGTACCTTCAAATTCCAGAATTCGACTTCCAACTTCATCACTTCATTCCATGGGCAGTACTTCCTGAGTACCATTTCCTTGAAACTCTCCCACGACATAGCATAAGCAACCTCAATACCAGCTGACTTCTTGTAGTTGTTCAACCAGGTCAAAGCAGCATCCATGAGAGTGAAAGATGCATACTTAACCTGATCCTCATCACTACAGCCTCTATCTTCACATCAGTGGCTGTCATTGCCGGTGCTGACTCAACCGGAACCCGAGCTGAATCCTCTACTGGATCCTCCATTGGATCCTCATCCTCATCAGAATAGGATGATACAGATCTCCGTAATCTCTGACTTGGCGGAGAATAATCTGGAGATGAAACCGGTGAATGAACTGGAGATGGAGTAGAGGTATCCGTATAGCCATAATGAGACCTCCTGGATGATGATACTAACACTGATGAGCACTGCATGCGACGCCCGCGCACCCTCCTATAAGAGTGTCGACGCCTGACAGGTGGATCAACCTGAGTGTGCTGTGTCATAGTGTAGAGCTGAGCAGGTGATGAACGATGAGCTGAAGCAAAACGAGGTAAGAATGGTGAAACTGATGCTGGAGCTGTGTGTGTGGACTGAGTGGCAGCCGTGATGACTTCCATAAGCGGGTTATCCGCAAACGGAACTGGCTGACGAGAAGGAGATGAGTGTCCAGCAGATAGTATGGGCTCCAAAACATCGAACTGACGAGACATGGTCTATGACAAATACGGTGTGGTATGTGTAAGTATAAATAAAAATACTTATATCATATATGTTAAGTAAATACTAACAGCACAGTATAGCACTTAAACATATAAAGCAAAAAACAACTAAATCATATCAAACGAAGTAGGCAGGCATCCGGCGGTCATAAGAAGCGTTTTTATAAAAATGGTTATAGTTTAGGTTTTTAATTTACCTAGTTCTCTATAACCTAGGCTCTGATACCAATCTGTAACACCCCCAAAAATAGATATTCGCAGAAGCATACAAGTATTTGGGTGCTACGAAATAGGAATCACAACACAAGATAAAGAGAACGGAGTAGAAATCCGTTAAAATATATTACATAATTGTTAAGTCAAATGTAATACATAAGTTCAAGTTTTTATAAAATAATGCCCAGTTACATGATTGTCCCAAAGTTTTCAGAGTAACGCTTGTGTAAAAACACTTAAGATTTTTATGACCTTGCCATGCACTGCCTTCAACATAAACATACTTTAAGCACCTGAAAAACATGCTAAAAGTCAGCTAACGCTGGTGAGTCTATAGGTTTAAAGTAAATAGCACATATGGACCATAGCAATAATCAGCAAGTACACACTAAACCCGCATGCAACACTAAGCTCAACCATAGGAATCACAACACAAGATAAAGAGAACGGAGTAGAAATCCGTTTAAAATATATTACATAATTATTAAGTCAAATGTAATACATAAGTTTAAGTTTTGTAAAATAAGGCCCAGTTACATGATTGTCCTAAAGTTTTCAGAGTTACGCTTGTGTAAAAACACTTAAGATTTTTATGACCTCGCCATGCACTGCCTTCAACATAAACATACTTTAAGCACCTGAAAAACATGCTAAAAGTCAGCTAACGCTGGTGAGTCGATAGGTTTAAAGTAAATAGCACATATGGACCATAGCAATAATCAGCAAGTACACAGTAAACCCACATGCAACACTAAGCTCAACAACCGAACTAGACAAAGAATGCCAAAGGCATTAAATATAATATAAGTGCCCGCGAGTGATAATCCCCAGTCACTCGGCAAAAGGTACTCATGGTATACGTTCGCCTTGACCATGGCATGGCCAACCGAACGGAGGAGTCACCCTCAATAGATCTATTTATAACATACGCGTTTGCCAGCAGGAATTGACGGTGTTGATAATGGGCAAATTGGGATTCAAGCAAACTTAGGTTTCCGCATACTAGTGTGTAAAAATAAGTTCAGTTTTGGTCCATGAAAACAGTTTTTGCATGTTTCTCACCCCAAAGTTTATAAAACAGTACTTATAAGAAAATGGGGCTATAAACTCACCTTAAAAGATAGCAATCCGCTAGTCAATAAGTAAGTAGTGCAACCGCTCCGACACGCGACCTAGGTAAGCATGGTATGTCTTAGTACAACGTTCATGTGTTAAGTGTTTGACTCATTTGAAAAGGTTTTTACGTCATGTGTTACCAAGGACGGACCCAGGATTTTGAAATGGGTGTTGCACACATTTTTCCGAAAGGGTTCTTGCGTAACTTGTTTCTTTCATAGGTACTAAATTTGCACCATAAAAAAACATTGGGGGTTAAACAAGTTCAACTATAAAGAAATAAAGTAGCAAACAATATAATTGGGGGTTGCACGTATTGAAAAATGGCACTTTTTGTGAAAAAATTACACTTCGTGATTCAAAATTAGGTGTGGCCCGTGCCACACACGGCTCCCAAGTGGGTCCGTCCTTGTGTGTTACCATGTGCTTGTGTATTTCTTGCTTGTTGTGTGGTACGTACGTTTCAAAAGTAATTTATTAGAAAAGCTCGTGACAATGGCTCGTGGCGATGGTGAATGGTGTGAAAGTGTTTAACAAAACATCCGTATATTGTATTCATCGTCTTAGTACGTAAGTAAATGATATATATATAGCGTAGTACTAGCCGTCATACGTAGTATGATATCATAGCGTATAGTAGCCATAGCCTACTATATAGTCGAGTATACTACTAGTATATATAGGGTAAGGTCATAGTGCTAGCGGTATACTATAGTACTAGTATATACGTACTTAGTACTATATAGTATATATATATATAATACATACCTAGTAGCTAGTATATACCTACGCTATACGTAGCTTATATATTAAATAGACATTAAATAGTAGCTAATTAAGTAATTAATTTAATTTAGTTAAACTTATATTGTAAAAACTCTTTTCGTCTCATCCGATAATATTTCATTGGTGCCTAAAATTGTCACCGTATTGAGCCCCGTATAACCCAGATATTAGCCCAAAAAAACCACCATAATACGGTTTTAGTTACGTTACAGAGTAGTCGCTTTATATATCGAAATTAAGTTCTTTAGCACGTGCCCCTGATTAATAATTTTTGGTCAAAAAGTCAATGTTGGAAAAATGTTTGTTGGGCTCGGTTCTACTGTTCACCGCCACCCCTTTATGGGCCTATTGGGCCATTTGGCCCAAAACCAAATAATAGTGTCTAAAATTCATATAATTAAACATAATTAATACTTTTAATTGTGTTTAATCCTCAAAACACAAAGTTTAGTCAATATTATTTTTATCCAACTAAAATAATATATTTCGACTTAATAAGATGAATTTCACCAAAAATTATATTTTTAACTAATTATTTATAATTAGTTAAAGTTAATTAAATTTGTAATTAATTATAATCCTTCAAGTAAAACTTCCACCACTTCACCACTTGAGCCAAAATTTTATGTTTTTCAAAACCCCAATAATTTCATAATTTTCGTGTTGGCCGATTTATATATACATGTGTATATGTGTATATATTGTCTTTAATTTGTAAAATGTGTACTAATTATGTTTGTGCCTTAAATTTAGTACCAAAATTAGTAAGTCTTACCACACAAGCAAGAATCTACACATTTACTTCTAGTATTTAATATGGTTAAATTTTCATGCATGCAAGATAACATATATATAGTTTTCATTTTAACAAAACATATACATTTAACACTTGGTAACACCTTAGATCATCATAAAAACATGAAATAAACAAGATTAGAAAAGTTTGATGATCCTTACAAAGTTGTGAGTTGGAACGTGGCTAGGAGAAGAACAAAGGAGATCCAAATGACTTCCAATTAACCTAAATCACCTTCCAATTTACCCAAAACTCTTGTACTTATAACCCTAATGATCTTGATCTTCCAAAAACTTTATAAGAATGTGTTTGTGTGTGTTTGTTTGCTCGGCCAAAAGAAGAAGAAGAGAAGAGTTATAGAAATTTTTAGTGCATAGTATTGTCTAGTTAATAAGTTAGGTTGGGTAGTAGATTTGGATAATAGGATGTTTCTTGGTTATTAAGGTGTTTAGGGGTTAAAAGGGTGAAAAGGTTATTCCTTGGTGTTGGTGGGTTAGGTTTGACCGGCTAGGGATCCAAGGGGGGGGGGGGGGTTTATAACTTTTACTCCTCGTTGGTATATCGTGTGTCGGTTTAAGCTTAAATGCAACCGTTACGTCCCGGTTTGACGTTTTTGGACACGACTACGTAAAATAAAGTTTTTAGCCACGGTTTTGTCAGAAAAGTAATAAAATGAGTTTACTGACTCAAAAATATATTTACTTGACTTTTACCATAATTACTGTGGTGTCGGTTCGTGTGCGGCATTGTTTTTCAGAAAATGTGAGAAAGCTCTCAGTAAATTACGAAACTTGTCAGTAACTATCTGAAATGGATTAGTTTGTGTTTACTGACAAAAATAAACTTTTTCAGTATTGACTGTAAGCTACAGTGTGTAGGACAGCTCCCGAAAACATGCAGAAATGTGCAGAAACATGCAGAAGTGTTCTAAAATGCATATAACGTTCAAAGTAAGTATAATAAATAGAAATTTATTATAAAATTAGTTTATGAAAAATACCATTTGTCACACATTCAGGCTAGAAGAGGACTGACAACAAACACATCTCAGTCTACCGAGTCCTCTTCAAGCACCAAATGCAAGATATGTGGAAGCTCTGTTCACTCCACCACTGACCATGAGTCCATTAACAAGTTTAAGAAGTCCATTAGACCCAAGCCCACTAGGAAGTGGGTTAACAAGAAAAACTAACCCAGTTTACTGTTTGTGCGGAGACGAGCCAGGGATCCTGTTTGGCATCTTGATAGTGGATGCTCAAGGAGTATGACTGGCGTGAAACAATATCTGCATAAATATGTATTTGGTGATAACTCATCAGCTCCCACTGAAGGTTATGGTTCAGTAAACTGTAATGGTATAGGTTTTACAAGAATTGCTTATGTTAATGGTCTTAAGTATAATCTCATCAGTGTCAGTCAACTATGTGATGCCAAGTACATAGTTCAGTTTGATGACAAGAGAGGAACAATCTTTAATGCTAACAAAGAAGTTGTGTTGATTGCCCCTAGGAGAGATGATGTTTATGTCCTAGACATGTCAACTCTCACTCAAAATGGGACTTGCCTTTTCACAAAAGCAAGTGAAACAATCAACTGGCTTTGGCACAAAAGATTGCCTCATCTTAACTTCAAAAACATCAACAACCTTGACAAACAAAACAAAGTTCTTGGCCTGCCCTCACTGGTGTTCTCAAAAGATAAACCTTGTTCAGCTTGTGAAAAGGGAAAGCACCATAGGGCCTCCTTCAAAACAAAACAAAACTTTTCAATCAAAAGCTGCCTTCACCTTCTTCACATGGATCTCTTTGGACCTGTCAGTCCAATGTCTATTCACCATGAGAAGTATACCTTGGTCATAGTGGATGAATACTCAAGATATACTTGGGTTTACTTCCTGACCAAAAAGATTCGGGCAGCTGAGACCATCATGTCCTTTGCCAGGCACATTGAAAACCAAAATGACATCAAGGTCAAAAAAATCAGAACTGACAATGGAACTGAATTCAGAAATCTGGACCTTGAGTGTTTTTGTGATGAGAAAGGAATCTCTCAGAACCTCTCTTCTCCTTACACTCCTGAACAAAATGGAGTGGCTGAAAGGAAGAACAAAACACTTATTGAGGCAGCTAGAACAATGCTGAATGGCTCAGTCCTCTCAAAACACTTTTGGACTGAAGCATTAAAAACAACATGCTACACTCAAAACTGGTCCATCATTGTCAAAAGACACAATAAAACCCCTATATTCAAGGGAAGAATCCCTGATATCAGCTACTTTCGTGTGTTTGGGTGTCCTGTGTTCATTCATAATCACAAGGCTCACTTGGGCAAATTTGATGCCAAGGCTGATGATGGATATTTCTTAGGTTACTCACTGGTCTCCAAAGCCTTCAGGGTGTTCAACACAAGGAGATACCAAACTGAGGAAACCTATCACATTATCTTTGATGAGAGCACCGAGGCTATTCAGTTCTCAAACACCTCCGTGGAAGAGATTGGGATTGATGATTCATCTAGATATCCTCCTGATGAATATCATCCTGAGAATAGTCCTCCCACTCAATATCAAGTTGATGCTGACTTTTCTTATTACATCATCCCACACAACCTTCCTCAACCAACCATCAGTGAGTTTGTTGAAGCTCAACAAGTTCCAAATGAGATAACTCATACTGAACCAGATGTTCAGGAACCTGTTGAAAACAACATTCAAATTGAACTCACTGAAAACCAAATCCTTGAGGAACCTCAAGTATCAACTCTTAAACCCACTCCTCCTCCCAATCAGGCATCAACAAGCTCAAACTCGTATCCCAGACCTCAGGAAAGATGGTCTAGACACCAACACATTGAGCTTGTTAACATCATTGGTGAACCAGTTGAGGGAATGCTTACCAAAAGTATGGCAGCCAAACTTACTGCTGCCTCAGCCAATGAATGCCTATATGTTGATTTCCTATCCACCATTGAACCCAAGAGTGTTAAAGAAGCTATGAAACATCCAAGTTGGGTTCAGGCCATGCATGATGAACTTGAACAATTTGATAGAAATGAAGTCATGACCTTAGTTGAATGCCCTCAGGGTGTTTGTATCATTGGCATGAAGTGGGTGTTCAAGAAGAAGACTGATGAAAATGGCATTGTCATTAAGAACAAGGCAAGACTTGTTGCCAAAGGCTATAATCAACAGGAGGGGATTGATTATGAAGAAAAATTTGCCCCTGTTGCTAGAATGGAAGCCATCAGGATATTCCTTGCTTATGCAACATACATGAACTTCAAAGTCTACCAAATGGATGTCAAAAGTGCATTCCTTAATGGTAAACTTAAAGAGGAAGTTTATGTTCAACAACCCCCTGGATTTGAAAGCCATGATTTCCTGACCATGTCTGCAAGCTTGACAAAGCCCTTTATGGACTGAAACAAGCTCCTAGGGCATGGTATGAAACTCTCTCAGCCTTCCTGATCCAAAACAAATTTTTCAGAGGAAGAATAGACAACACATTGTTTATCTACAGGACAAAAGATGTTGTATCTTAGTCCAAGTGTATGTTGATGACATCATATTTGGCTCAACAAGCTATAAACTTTGCAAACAGTTTGAGAAACTGATGACAAAGCAATTTGAAATGAGCATGATGGGAGAACTCACATACTTTCTTGGACTTCAAATCAAACAGACTAATAAGGGAACCTCCATCAGTCAAGAGAAGTACATCAAAACACACTGAAAAAGTATGAACTCAGTGATTGTGCTTCAGTGAAAACCTCAATGGTTCCTGCAAATAACCTAGGTCCTGATCTTGCTGGTAAACCAGTGAATCAAACCTTGTTCAGAGGAATGATAGGATCACTGATGTATCTCCTTGCCACAAGGCCTGATATTCAGTTTGCAGTAAGCCTATGTGCTAGATATCAGTCAGACCCAAAAGAATCACATCTCACTGTTGTGAAAAGGATCTTGAGATACCTAAAAGGAACTCCAAACCTTGGTTTGTATTATCCTAAGTGCTCAGGATTTGATCTCAAGGGATACACTGACTCAGACTATGCAGGCTGCAACATGGATAGAAAGAGTACCTCAGGGTCCTGTCAATTTCTTAGAGGAAAACTTGTATGTTGGAGCACCAAGAAACAACAATCAGTAGCCATGTCTTCAGCTGAGGTTGAGTATGTAGCTGCAGCAGGTTGTTGTGCAAATGTACTATGGATGAAAAGTCAACTCAGTGACTATGGCATCCATTACAAAAGTGTGCCTATCTTTTGTGATAACACGAGTACAATTGCCATATCCAACAACCCTGTGCTTCATCAAAGAACCAAACACATTGATATCAGATATCATTCATCAAGGACCATATCATGAATGGAGAGATTGAACTACATTTCATTCCCACTGAGTATTAGCTAGCTGATATCTTTACCAAACCCTTGGATGAACCCACTTTCACTAAACTGAAAGCTGAATTGGGCATGTTGGATATTGATAATCAGGCCACTGATTAAAATGTCCAACCTGATGTAGAGTCTCTCTCAGGTCCCTGAACAACACCATAACTCAGTGAGCTCACGAATGTTTCTCTCTCTGAAGAACCTTCCTTACACAGCATACTGAATGTAAAGACATTCTGGGGGCCTCAGGACATTTAAATGTGACATTCAATGTCAAACTAAATGCTCTAACTATTAGTTAGTAAATGTCCTAGGATTGGTAACTGACATGTATTTAATATAGGAATATATGTTTTATCCTTTCTTGAAACCACTCCTTGGGCCCCCACACCTAATTACCAAACCCACTTGGTATTAAATGCCTCACACACACATAATATCTTTTGATATTTTATGTGGTGACATCACCTCTGCAAAAGTGCAAATTTGTAGAGATGCGCAACTGTTCACCTTGACAGTTGCGAAAAAAGAGGAAGATGGGACAGATGGCATTAAATGCAGATATCAAACCAGTTAAAAAAACCACCAATCAATATAGCCTATAACCGTTTGATATCCACAACTTTTGCAAACCCTACCTCTCTCCTATAAATACCCCCACAAAGATAAACACACACACGCTTTCATAACTTACCAAAACTCTTGCAATTTTTTCTCTCAAATCTTTGTGTGTTTTTATCTCAGCCAAATTTTTTTCTTCTTCCTCAAAACAACATATTTTATTGAAATGGCTTCATCTAAAGTTATTATCTACGCTCCAAACGTTGAATTTCAAATCGAAAGCATAGACATGACCAAAAACAATGTTGTGGGGAACTACGCCTACCCTGAAGCCTTTCCGGCTTACAGGGATACGGCAAAATATCTACAAAACTGCTTTCTCTCCACAGCATTCACCAAACACCCTCAGTCATCTACAATGACTATTTGAGGGAATTCTGGTGCACTGCTGTGGTTGAAAATCCTGATGCCCCCAAGGATACCTCTATTAGGTTTACAGTGAAAAATGGGAAGAAGCCTCTTACCTTGAACTACAAAACCTTCATCAAAGCCATAGGCCTTGATTTCACTGAAACCTTTGCCCCTTATCCCACTGAAACTGAAGTGAAAGCCGAATTGCTTACATTGGAGCCACATGACAACAACATCCTGATGTGGCTCCAGGAACTCTCTTGGCCAAAGCCCCTGTCATCAAAACCTGGTTTCCTGCCATTTGGAGGATCCTGATGACATTTGTCATTCAGGTCCTGGGTGGGAACAAATCCTCCACGGAGCAATTGAATGCTAGTCAAGAAATGATAGTATTCAGCCTCCTGGAGGGTAGAAAAATTGATATTGGAGAGATTATCTTCAAAGACCTGATAGTCAAGCTCTCAGGGAAATCCAGGCAAAGACACATGTCTTACCCTCGATTCATTTCCTGTGTGCTACAAGACTTACTGGGCTTCTAGTACGTAAGAGAAGATATTGAGGGAACTACCCCTGATGTTCTTCACAAGACAAACTACTCAAGAGACCCCACTGAGGTCTCACAAATCACCCTGACAACCTACATGCTGACGGTTATTCAGGGCGCTGATGCTATTAAACCTGTGCCTTCTCCTAGTAAAAAGGGGAAGAGGTCTAAAGGAGGTAAGGGGTCCAGAAAGTTGGTTAAACCTAAATCACTCGCCACTGGGTCCTCTGCCTCAAAGCCTAGAAAAAGGAGGCAACAAACGACCCAGACTACTGAGACACCCAATGTTGAGGCCGCTCCATCAACCCAAAAACAAACGCCAACGGAGGGTACTGAGACATCACACTCAGTGTCCTCGGGCAAACCCTCTCCTCATGACTCAACTGACATATACAAGTGATGCGCATGGGATTGCTTACGCACTTTGTTTTACCTCTCAAGGGATCTCAAGAGGCTTACAATCCCCACCAGGCAGTGTACCTGACCGATGTAGTATAGTGTAGTGGCAAGTACCGGGGGATTGATCGTTCTCTCACCGGGAATAGTGTTCGTTAGGTTAAAGACTACTCTAATTAAGGTCTAAGGGTGGAGGATGATTATTTTTTGTATTTTTATGTTTTTATGAAAGCAGTAAAATCTCGGTTTTGAAGGAGTGGGCGGAATTAGTTGCTAGTCAACTAACCCAAGTATCCACTTATGCAATTAAACTANTGTAGAGACGCGCAACTGTTCACCTTGACAGTTGCGAAAAAAGAGGAAGATGGGACAGATGACATAAAATGCGGATATCAAACCAGTTAAAAAAAACCACCAATCAATATAGCTTATAACCGTTTGATATCCACAACTTTTGCAAACCCTACCTCTCCTATAAATACCCCCACAAAGATAAACACACACACACTTTCATAACTTACCAAAACTCTTGCAATTTTTTCTCTGAAATCTTTGTGTGTTTTTATCTCAACCAAATTTTTTTTCTTCTTTCTCAAAACAATATATTTTATTGAAATGGCTTCATCTAAAGTTATTATCTACGCTCCAAACGTTGAATTTCAAATCGAAAGCGTAGACATGACCAAAAACAATGTTGTTGGGAATTACGCCTACCCTGAAGCCTTTCCAGGTTACAGGGATATGGAAAAATATCCACAAAACTGCTTTCTCTCCACAACATTCACCAAAACACCCTCAGTCATCTACATTGACTATTTGAGGGAATTCTGGTGCACTGCTGTGGTTGAAAATCCTGATGCCCCCAAGGATACCTCTGATGAGTGCTCAAACACTCATCATTTTTGGTCAAATCTGAAACGCAAAACATCTGAAAACACGCAAAATCACATCAAAATGATGAAAATATCCAAGGATCGTGTTTTATGTGTCTCAAATGCAAAATATTTAAAAACAGATGAAAAACGAACAAAGTTTGCAGATTTGGCAGTTTCAGTCCCCCAAGTTTTTGAATGGTGAAACTGATGCTGGAGCTGTGTGTGTGGACTGAGTGGCAGCCGTGATGACTTCCATAAACGGGTTATCCGCAAACGGAACAGGCTGACGAGAAGGAGATGAGTGTCCAGCAGATAGTATGGGCTCCAAAACATCGAACTGACGAGACATGGTCTGTGACAAATACGGTGCGGTATGTGTAAGTATAAATAAAAATACTTATATCATATATGTTAAGTAAATACTAACAGCACAAGTATAGCACTTAAACATATAAAGCAAAAATCAACTAAATCATAGCAAACGGAGTAGGCAGGCATCCGGCGGTCATAAGAAGCGTTTTTATAAAAATGGTTATAGTTTAGGTTTTTAATTTACCTAGTTCTCTATAACCTAGGCTCTGATGCCAATCTGTAACACCCCCAAAAATAGAGAATCGCGGAAGCATACAAGCATTTGGGGTGCTACGAAATAGGAATCACAACACAAGATAAAGAGAACGGAGTAGAAATCCGTTTAAAATATATTACATAATTATTAAGTCAAATGTAATACATAAGTTTAAGTTTTGTAAAATAAGGCCCAGTTACATGATTGTCCTAAAGTTTTCAGAGTTACGCTTGTGTAAAAACACTTAAGATTTTTATGACCTCGCCATGCACTGCCTTCAACATAAACATACTTTAAGCACCTG
>LBNU01036733.1:262895-275533 GCA_014162995.1 Artemisia annua | reverse complement strand
GCACATTTATCTATAAACAAATGTCATTCAACATCAATCAAAACTATTCTCTCTCTAAACCACTCAAACCAAATCTCACCATGTACCATTTTTCTGCTATTCGTAATATATTTTTTGGAACAAAAGATGGAGTTGGAAGTGCTTTTTCTGATATCGTCAAGTATTTAAATCAATAGGACTTATTTAAGACCAACCACTTGTGTTTTATGTCGAAATGATGCCATCAAACGCTAGTTTGGGAGGTTTACAGGTTCTTTGTTAAGTATATGTGTAATTGTGTATGAAGTTTAGGAATTAGTATTTAGTGAATAGTTAGTAGACTATTTAGTTTATAAATATGCAAAATGAATTCTGTACATAGTTACATATGACAAAGTTATTATTTTTAGCTATTCATTGCTCTGCACCACAATGGTTTTTGCTTTATTACTGAGATCAAGAAGATTTAGAAGGGGTGCATAAGAAGAGAATGATCCTAGGATAAGAAGGGGAATCTGTTAATGTTGATTCGTATAGTTTTAAATATTGGTATTAAAGATTGTAGATTCATTAATAGGATTCAAGGAACGAAATCCGTGCATTACATAGGGAAGAACATTAGACAGAGCAGTAAAGAGGAAAAACAATAAGTTACAGGTCTTTTCACACTCTAGTCAGTTGCAATTACACTTGGGTGAGTCAGTAATGTTGTTTGTTTAGTTGTGTGGCTGAATGAAGTGTAAGTTAACATCTAAGTGCTTAAACAGTACATGCTTTACTTCTAAAATGCTAACTACCCTAAGTTCTAGTTGAATTTATCAGAGTAAATGGAATCTGAGCCTACTATTTTGTTAATTTTAGAGTCATGGATGCGTTAGCTGTTGCATGTTCTCCATCTACAAAGGTTCTACGCTCGGTTGTCAAGAAAAACATGTGTGTGTAGATGTTTGGGAGCCACTTTGTTCAAATGTTCTCCATCTACCAATGTGAATGTCATAGACACAATAGTTCAAAACCAGATTAAATGGTAACAGCAAGCAGTTAACGGTGCGCAATTACCTTATAGCTAATCAGGATGATTTTTCATGTAGTTGCTTAAGATCAAGTATCCTACACTCATGGGGTCCACGTCACCCAGACTCGTGTGGCAGTGAAAGGAGACGTGACTCTTGACATGTCCACACATTATTTGAACAGGGTCTTGTTAAGTAAGAAAAATACAAATTCAAAGTATTACGAGTATATCTTATAAAGAGCATTTAGTAAGATAACGTTCAATTAAGTTTAACACGTTACGTCAGCGCGACATTAGCTTTTAACTTTTGTCACCTTAAACTTACAAAAACACAATTGTAACTAACATTAACTCACTTTACCTCAATTATTTAAATTCACCTAAACGTAACAAATACTTTAAAACCTAAATTAATTCGATCAAACATTACAATACAGAATTAAAAAAAGTATAATTAAAAAAGTGAAACAAAGTGAATGCAGCTAAGATGAAAACACGTTAGATTTTAAATAAGATTGAAAATGATAGTTTGAAGAAACAACCGATAATTCATTTCAAATCTTTCATTTTTATAGTTTCTTTTATGATTCACTTGCATGACTATGGATATTTATTTGCAATCCTTCTTGTTTGCTTTTCATGAAAATTTGCTTTTCATGTATACGGGAAAAGCACTACAAGAAAAAGAGGCTTTAGTGACCAAACTTCAGTGACGACATTTTATTTTGGTCACTATTTTGATGAAAATAGTGACGATATAATTTTTCGTCATTATTTTTGGTCATCGGTAGAAATTCAATGACGAAACTTATAAGTGGTCACTAGTTAGTCACTAAATTACATGAATGGTGACGAAAAATTTCGTAATTAAGTATTAGTGACGAAATATTTGGTCACCATTTCACATATTGCTAATTCTATAAAATGATTAAGAATAACGGCATTTAGATATGTACTTTATTAAAACTTGCGTATTTGTATATGAATCTAAAAATCGTAAACACTATCAAACGTAACGATAAAAAACTTTTATTTTAGAGAAATATGCAAAATTGCAAATATTTAACTTTCTTTAATGTATTCTCCCCTAAACAAGTGTAATACCCGTGCGTTGCTCGGGTATTTGTTTTGAAGGGAAGAAAAAGTATACTTACATAAAATAACACACAACTTAAAGAAAATTACAATATAAATTATTTTGAAATTATTTGAAATTGAAAAAATACATTTGGATACTTCAACTAATAAAAAAAAATTAATTATCTCTAAAAATAAATACATTATCCAAACACTCATACACTCTTCATTCTTTTTGGACCACTCTTCACTGTTTCATTATCCAAACACTGTTCATCGCTCATACACTCTTCATTCTCAGTTTCCCTTCGTTCTCACTATAATCCTCACTGTTTCATTATCCAAACACTGTTCATCGCTCTCATTATCCAAACACTCTTCGTTCTCACTATAATTCATCGATCAAGCTCTCATCAGTCGGTTGTGTTACAATTCGGATCAAGCTCTCATCAGTCGGTTGTGTTACGTCTAACTTCACTGATTCGAAATCATTCATCTCATTTGTGGTACAGTTCGTATTTCATCTAACTTCACTGCTTGTTATGCTAATAAATTTGATTGTTAGGTTTAAATTAGGGCTTGTAATGTGTTTGAGTGATTTACCTGAATTAGGTGAATGTGAATTAACTGTGTTAGGTTTAAATTAGGGCTTGTAATGTGTAAATTTTGTTAAAAAAATTAGGTGAAATTAGTTGTGGCACAAGTGTTTGATGAAATGCCTCAATGAAAAATTTACGGCTAAAATTGTGCTAGTTTAGTAAAAAGCTGTTTTAGTTGATCAAGTAGACGATAGGAGACGCGGATTGATAAGCTTTGGAATCCAGAGAGTGAGTCTTGTAGAACGATAGGAGACACAGATTGATATACTCCGAAAACATTGTATAGCAAGCCCAGTACCATGCCAAGTAGTTATTTACGTATGCAAGATGAAGAGATCCATGTTAAAGAACCAAGGAATTCTCTCTCTCCCCCTCAAAGTCTTGGGAAACGAGTAAGAACCAGGAACCATGACGAGGAATATCTCCAAGAACAAGATCATGAAAACGAAACAAGGAATTCTTTCTCTCCACCTCTAAGTCATGGGAGACGGGTAAGATTTAGAAACCAATACGAGGAATATCAACAAGAACAAGATTATGAAGGTGATTCTGTACAAACTGGGACTTACATGAGTGATGATGAAGAAGACAATATCGGTTCAACTTCACACGGTATGTTTGCTTAAATAAAACACAGTATGCTGCAACATATAGTATTTTTGTGATGTTGCTTTAGAAACTTTAATTGTCTTGTTTGAAGGTTAAATTAGAGTAAAACTTTAGGAAACCCGCATAAGTGACACTGGAAATTGATAATTGGTCATAAAACTGATAATTAAATTAGAGTAAAACCTATGGCGATTTTGGCGATTGCCTTCTGATATGCCTATTGAAAACAATAAACCCCCAGATCCACTTGTTCAAGAGTTCTGTGAGCTTACCGGGATGTCAGCGGATAAGGTCCGTCTTTCGAGATCTAGTGTTTCGTTATCCAAGATGAAGGAGGGTAAAGCTCGTAGGCACCACCATGGTATTAAAATCAAGGTTGCTACTCCTGGATCTGCATCTGTAGGTGCTGGATCTATCCTAAGGAATGTTTGCTCGTCTAAGGCTGCTGGTAAGTCTGATAATATGCAGAGTCCTTCTTGACACGCACTTAAACTGCTTGACCTGATAATATGCTGATAAAAATGTAGCTTAATGTCTTTATGTTGACTAATGATGTTTAGGCACAACAGTTACTCGGAAAGAAACTAGAGCTTTAGGCGAAACTAGAAAAAGTCGATTAAACAAGGGGAAGTTAGTTTTTGAAGTCGATGAATGTTTTGGACGAATAGTTGGAAATGACAGTCAGCACTTTATAACGAAAGGTGGATGTGTGATGCGAAAATATGCAAAATTGGATGGAACAACATGGAAAAAACAACCGGAATCATTGAAGACTGATATAATCTCTAAAACCACTGTAAGTTTGAACTTTCCTCTTAACTGGTCAATTTTTAAATCATGAAGGTTGCGTTCAATATACAACTGGTTAGTAAATATTGTTCCATTATTTGTTTACAGTTGTAGTGGATATAAAGAAAAGAAGATAAGTTAACTCAGTTACATATGTCTCTTAAACACCTTTTGCCTACATAATCTGCTATGAAAAGAAAAATCTAGGGATTAGGCCTTTACGATTATACAAGTTTGGGCATAACATCTTTTCTTGGCACAATTTTAGGATTGCTTATTTGTTTTGTTTACCTCTAAGACCCCTAAACCCACTGACACACATTTTGATTTCCAGGAAAACTCCAACTTTGATTCCAAGTGTTCACAGATGAGACATGCTATGTCATCACAGTTGGGTTACCAACACAGAAATCGACAGTGGAAGTTGCACTTGATTTATAAAGAATATAAGACGAAAGAGGAAGCGATGACACACCCGCCACAAGGTATAGACGTGTCAGACTGGGTAAAGTTATGTGAAAGATTTGCAAGCGAAAAATTCCAGGTTTTAACCTTACTTCTTTATATGTTTGTAATCTCTTTCTTTCTTTTTTGATTTTATGATTTCTGATTACAATTAATTTTCACTTAATTAACTCCTGCAGAAGATAAGCATTAAAAATAAGAAAAATCGAGCAAAGAACGAAATTCCACCCACAGTTGGCTCACACTCGCTTGCTAGAACAGTTGATACGGTGAGTTCGTTAAATAAGAAATCAATATTTCTTATTTATGTGCATTCTTGTAATGTGTTTTGTGGTATTTATATGAAACAGAGTAGGAGAGCAGGACAAGAAGTTCCAGAAACTAAACAGTGGAAAATGGCACATTACTCAGAAGAGAGAAAAGCAATGATCAATGAGAAGGCCGATATCCTTTGGGTAATTTTAATTTACATACCTAACTTTAAATAAATCTTAAACTTATAAATCATATGTGGGCGAAATTATATGATATTTAATGATGCAGAATAAGATAGAAACTGAGGAAGCCACTTCGTCATCCACATCAGCAGAAATATGTTTGAAACACATTGGTCATCTTCCGGGACATATAAAAGGACGTTCGGCATCTACTAAGCAAATCATGGAAACCGTAAACTTAAGATCCGAGTTGAAGGTTATGAAGGAATCACACTTGAAACTTCAGGAGGAAACTAAAGCTACTAATGCAAAAGTGGAATTTTTGTTGGAAGAGATGAAGAAGATGTCTCAATTGCTACAACAATTTCAAAATCGTGTAAGTTCTCATTCTATATTAAAGTCATTTTGAAGTTTACTTAAAGGTAGATTGTGCTAGAAACCATAGAATAAGTTAGATTGTAGTTAAGTATTAGAAACCACATATCTGCAACTTGATACATAAAAGTAATAAACCGTTAGTTGGGTGGGAATGTGAGCAAGGTGTTGTTTTTTTTTTACTGAGTTTACTACTGCAGAAGGGGCTGTTTGGTACTGAGTTTAGTGCAGCAGTAGGGGCTGTTAGGTACAGAGTGAGATTGAGAATAATTAGGTTAACGAGGCAAAAAGGAAGAGTGAAAATGTAGCCAATACAGAACAACACAGTTAGGGCCTAAGAACAGGTTGCTTAAGTACTTTTGTAGCCAACAGCCCAACAGTTAGTACACAATTTAGGTGTCGAAATATGCACTACATTGCTCTGCACCACAATGTTATTTACTTTATCTTTTGATATTTTTAAAGTAAAAAGATTAAAAGATAGCTGCTTTTACATTCTTTTGCTGTTTTCTTGTGTAAAGATTTTATTTTTAAGGCAGTCTTTATGTCGAAATGATGCCATCAAACGCTAGTTTGGGAGGTTTACAGGTTCTTTGTTAAGTATATGTGTAATTGTGTATGAAGTTTAGGAATTAGTATTTAGTGAATAGTTAGTAGACTATTTAGTTTATAAATATGCAAAATGAATTCTGTACATAGTTACATATGACAAAGTTATTATTTTTAGCTATTCATTGCTCTGCACCACAATGGTTTTTGCTTTATTACTGAGATCAAGAAGATTTAGAAGGGGTGCATAAGAAGAGAATGATCCTAGGATAAGAAGGGGAATCTGTTAATGTTGATTCGTATAGTTTTAAATATTGGTATTAAAGATTGTAGATTCATTAATAGGATTCAAGGAACGAAATCCGTGCATTACATAGGGAAGAACATTAGACAGAGCAGTAAAGAGGAAAAACAATAAGTTACAGGTCTTTTCACACTCTAGTCAGTTGCAATTACACTTGGGTGAGTCAGTAATGTTGTTTGTTTAGTTGTGTGGCTGAATGAAGTGTAAGTTAACATCTAAGTGCTTAAACAGTACATGCTTTACTTCTAAAATGCTAACTACCCTAAGTTCTAGTTGAATTTATCAGAGTAAATGGAATCTGAGCCTACTATTTTGTTAATTTTAGAGTCATGGATGCGTTAGCTGTTAAGTTGATTTACCTGGTTCTGATACTTATCCAATATTTATTTTACCCATCAAAGATTTCTGCTCTATTCGAACAGTATTATGTACGATGAAACATGATTTCCTCTGCTATCTAGTTTAACAGTAAGAAGTATCCCATAGACTTCTGTTGTTAACTCACTAGATTAATAACAGGAACTCGAGACTCAAGAGGATTAAGAAAAACTGGATTAAGAATTATAAAAGAAAAGATGAAGCACAGCATAACCATCAGTGAGAACCCAAATGTTTACAAATGCTCTGTGAATCATTGCCTAAAACTTGAAACCCTGTTTGTTACGCATTTAGTGATTTCATATAGTTTAACTATTCAGCCAATATATTTTATAATAGCTTAATATATTTTAGTATATTGGTTAACGTTTTTGCATAATTAGAATGCAATCTAAGATGATTACAACTGTGCAATATGACAGTTTTTATTTTCATTTTTTTCAGGGAGAAATATGAAGAGACTAACAAGGACCTTTTCACCATCAACTAAGAGAAAGTGGATAGCTTTTGGATGATAGAAAGATTGTGGTCATGGGACATACTGCGTGCATGAGATTTTTTAGACAAAATATTGCTTCATGAGATTATCTTGGTGTTAGTCGTTTTACTCTATTGTGCGTACTTTATCCTCTTTATAACTACACATTTGGTTTAATCTTGGATCCACTATAAGATGCTACTGTATGTTAAAAGGAATGAATATTATGGATTTTCATTTCTAAACTATGTGCAGCTGACTTTAGTTGATATATCTTTCATTTTCGTTTTAATATTGTAGTCACTTTCGTTTTAGTTGACATATCTTGGAAATGTGGCAACCGTTTTAGTTGACATAAAAGGTACATTTAGTGATGACCAATTTGGTCTCTAATGGTTTTTAAGTGGTTGGTATTTAACCCATTGGGTGACCACTTATTCGTCATTAACTGATACTCACTAGTGACCATTATCTCGTCACTAAAAATGAAAATTGGTGACCAAATATTCGTCACTCACAGTTTTAAACAGGTTGTCACTGTAACTCATAGTGACGAAATATTTGGTCACTAATGTGTGACGAATTCTATATTCGTCTCCAACTGAATTAGTGACGGAGCTTTAGTGACGACTGGTGACGACTCAAGTTTGGTCACTAACAGATTTGGTGACGATTTTTTATATTGTTAGTGACGAAAGCTGTTTTGTCACTATAGGTGGTTTTTCTTGTAGTGAGAATTGCCCTCTTGTTTATTTTCATCAAAGTACATTAAATCAAATGATGCAATATTTGACGGGATTTAGTATTTGAAATATTTTTCAACTTTTGATGTATATGAGCTTACTCATCCACACGATCATTTCAAATAATGACAAATTGTTGATACTTGATAAGGACCTGTGATAAGGTATATGCATTCATTGATTGAAAATGTCAAACCCTGTAATAGTCAAGCTCATTTAGCAGTCGAGAAAGGCCCGTATAAATTCGATAAGAGTAATACGTGAGCGTTGAAACCCCTAATGGTTGCATTTAAGCATGTACGATAATGATAAAAACGTGCATGTATAAAATTCTATACGCACATCCATCCGTACTCTAACGATGACAAGTTTGCTAGCCTTTCCTCCTCAACAATTGCTTGATCAGTAAACGCTAATGATGATGAAACACATCATCACTCCAACCATACAAAATTTATAATTTAAGGTTTAAATTACACTCGGATTTCCTCGATAATTCTTCAATATGCAATCAGTCAAATAAATCTGGCTATGAACATAACATGTTCGGAAAATTACACCTCTTGTATTATGGGTAATAATCGCTTGTGCGATATAAAGTGAGCCTGTAGATTGATCTATGAATGTTAACGTAATCAATTTATTCATATAGATTTAATGCTTTATTATGTAGTATAATAATATAACATTAAGAGTAAATTACATGGATGGTCTTTGTGGTTTGTCAAAACTTGCATATGCCGTTCTGATAGTTTCAAGTTGCATTTACCGTTCTTAACTTTGTAAAGAATAACATCAACGGGCCTTTCTTTAAATACTTTTATTTATTTATTTTTTATTATTTTTTTAAGTAAAAAGAGTTTCTCCGGTAAAATATCTCATTGCTTTGCACATAAAGGTAAAATGATACTTTTATCTTTTAACCATTGTTATACACACATATTGAGAAAAGAAATAAAAAATAAATAAACAATTAAAAAAAACATAATGATAAAATCTTCACCATGTATGAGAAATTAATAAATCTTAAAATGAAAAACATAATTAGAGATCAATAAAACAAATTCATAAATCGATGATGAAATCGAGTGCTATGATTTAGTTCATTGGTTTCAAACAAAAACCGGATGAGAAAGGTAACTAACATATTTCAGTTTTAAGGGTTTCATAGGTGGTGGTGGAGAATGATGGAGATGTTGCTAGCGAAGTAGATGTGATAATGGTTGCTGGATAAATGAAAAGTTATTTTTTTTTTCTTTTTTCTTTTTTTTTCTTTTTTTTCTTTTTTTTTGGGATAAAAGAGGATCATCCTGGTGAATATATTACTCCAAAAAACATTTAAGTACAACGGATGAGAGTGAATTTCTCATCTCGGACCGTTACATGTGCATAAAACAGCATCTATTGTGCAATAACCAAAACACTACATAAGAAAAACATGTCAATCTTATGACCTACCAAAAACAAAATTAATTCCTACGACGACCTTGAAGCTTGATATCATACAGGTCACAAAAGGTATCCAATTGCCCTGGTAAATCGTAGACCTGATCCACATACTCATCATAATAATTTTCAAGCTCGTGACCGCCGCCTGTAGATGCAAGAAACTTAGCCATAGAATTATCGGCTCAAGCATCTTCTCATCATCACTGTCGGAAACAACCACATCCCGCACCTTATAAAATGGGTTAACCACCATGTTAGAAGAAGTATACGGAGAAGAAGAAGAACTAGGCTTAGAAGCCGCAATCTGCTCCTCCTCTTTCAACTCACTCAGAAGCTGATCTTGTAACTCCTTTCCAGTCGTTTGAAACTCATCCACATTTTTAAGAGGATTACCATTATCATCCACAAGATTAGCTTTCCCATCTATAATAATCTTTTCAATCTTCCCAATTTTCTCAACAATAGGAGTAGTACAAAGAATACCATTCTCATCAGTATCTTCCATATCAAGAGCAGCAAATTGGTTTGATGTAGCAACTATACATGTAGGGCTACTCGTACTTGTCTCTTAAGCGATTTTCTCCTTTGTAGCATCTGCCTTCTTCGACACAGATACATACACCTGCTTAGGTTTGGAAGGGCTAAATTTAGCCCCTTTACCCACATCAATACCACGAAACGGCTTTTTCTGAGGCATTTGAACCTCAACCTTCCTTCCTTTATCCTTCCGATACTGAACCTCAGTAAAACCCTCTTCGACCTTATCTAAAGTAGTAGAAACATTGGCAGTTACATTATTATCGCTACGAATAGCCTCCTTTAAACGATTTTTAGGCATTTAATCAAAGCATGCACAAAAGATTTACAATCACCATAATGAGGAGGTTTCCATTCATATTCGACATTAATAATTTCAATAGTAAAACCAGTACCATCTTCATTTGAAATTGCCATTCTAACCTTGCTTTTTAGTTCTGAATCCGCATTTAATTCAACTAAAGCACGAGCAAAGCAAATACGGCCCTAAGACTCGACACACATAGAGCTTGTAAAAGCATCTAACATAATAGGTTTCCCTATTTGCGTAGCAATCAAACTCAAACCATCCTCAAAATAAGCAACCAACGGAACCTTTGCATTTTTATCCAAACCGGTACCTTGTTTACCTCGTTCCTATTAAGGGATATGGTGGACGTCCATTTGTTTAGAATAATAGGCGAGTTACGTATAATCCAAGGACCTCGTTCCAGAACAGGATCCACACCCTCCTCAATAGCGAACTTAAACAAAAACACACCATCATAATTCTTCATCAGCTTTTGCAAGCCAAACTTTCCCCAAGTATTAGTAACATAATTCTGAACTAATAGAAAAGAAATGGTCTTACCAAGAAAATAACCAACAACTGTGTTATCATACCGACTTAAATCCATCTTCATAGCAGCCATAGGCAACATTGTGTCATGATTATCCACACGATCCTCATTGACCAATGCTCTAAAATTCACTTTCGGAACCATACGAGTAGCATTAATGACATTAGCAAAAGAAGTAGTAGAATCTAAATTTGGAACCGATTCTGAACCCACATGCTCATTAGATTTAACACTACCATCTCCATTAGTTGTATTAGCACTATGTGTAGTTGTATTAGCACGATATGTTTTAAAGGTAGCATTATCCACACGTGTACTCAATTTAACATCATCATCATCAGAGGTCCAATCGGTAATGATAGGACCCTGATTGAAGTTAGCAACCACCTGTTCGTTCAAAGGAGTACAAGCAACTGAAACTGGAGTTAGAATATTACCAATATGAGTTGAATCAGTTGGATAACCCCTCATCTGACTACCCTTGTAAGCATCGATATTCTGACCACTTCCATCCAACAACGGTTTGCCATTCTTATTCGAAGATTTGCCCACCTTATTCGCAACATTACTATCAGTTGTAACAGCTTTTGAAGCACTATTGTTTAAAAAACCTTTCTCCATCTCTCCAATACCCATGAACACCACAAAACAGCATGCAGCAAATTACCAGTAGACAATAAAGAAACCCTAACTAAAAGTTAGGGTTTTAACACATTAAGATTCAAGAAATTAACCTCCCATCATGTTTTGATCGTACCAAGTATATATTAGATCGAGTGAAGTCTAAGTACAATGAATAATAAATGCGTATGAGATCCATTAATTCGAACAGCCAAAAAACCCTAAAAGCGATTAAAAATTACCTTTACGAACTCCAAGGCTAAATCCACTAACATTACTAGAATAAAGTTTAATACAAATTAAAACTTTATTATCATGATTGGTAGACAGCTAGTACTGGAGGAATGATTTAGAATTGAAAAAAATAATAAAGGGTTATAAAAAATCGCCAAATTCGCCTTTAGGTAGAGAGAGTCTTAGACGACTTTAGGTGGAGAGAGTTTGAATATAACCAGTCCGAAAAGTAGAAAAAGTATATGATCTTAGAGTTAATTTTTGGCTTCATATAGATCCATATATGGTTTCTTTCCTAAGGATTTGAATGTGGGGTAATGAAGTTTTTTACGATGGCAAGTGAAGCCGGTAAGGGATGATCAGATGATGGTGGCGGGGGGCGTTGGCGTTGTCTTTGTTGTAATTGGTGGGATAAAGATGGTGATGTTGGTGAGTGGTGGTGTTATTGCCGAAAAGTATCAGGGTGGCTTTCAAAGGTGATGGCGTGGTGGGTTTCAAAGGTGGTGGGTATTGATTTCTGATGTTGGTGGTGTCTTATGAAGGTGATGATCTTTTTCTTTCAAATTAACCAAACATCACATTCTTTCTATATCTGTCATCTTAGGCGCCACCACCATAAGCTCCAGCTTTGGTTTTATATTTCATCTGCATATATATATATATATATATATATATATATATATATATATATATATATATATATATATATATATATATATATATATATATATATATATATATATATATATATATATATATATATATATATATATATATATATATATATATATATATATATATATATATATATATATATATATATATATATATATATATATATATATATATATATATATATATATATATATATATATATATATATATATATATATATATATATATATATATATATATATATATATATATATATATATATATATATATATATATATATATATATATATATATATATATATATATATATATATATATATATATGTATATATATATACATATATATATATACATATATATGTATATATATATATATATATATATATGTATATATATGTATATATATATATATATATATATATATATATATATATATATATATATATATATATATATATATATATATATATATATATATATATATAT